>BQNB010077942.1:7765-30689 GCA_026074375.1 Tanacetum coccineum
ATGCTCGTCAGCTTCTTGAGCGAGCTCATATGGTTAATTGTAACCCGTCTCGGACAATTGACACTGACTTCAAATTGGGTTCGGACGACATTCCTGTTCAGGATCCTACTTTATACCGTAGTCTTGCAGGGGGGCTCCAATATCTTACCTTTCCTCGACTACATTTTTCGTTGGGTACACTGATGCTGATTGGGCAGGTTGCCCTTCCACCCGCAGGTCTACTTCTGGTTATTGTGTGTTTCTAGGTGATAACCTTTTGTCGTGGTCTGCTAAATGACAACACACCATCTTCTCACTCTAGTGCTAAAGCGGAATACCGAGGTGTTGCTAATGTTGTTGCAGAAACTTCATGAATTTGTAATCTCCTTCATGAGTTACACTCTCCTCTTTTAACAGCTACTCTGGTTTACTGTGATAACGTTAGTGCAGTTTATATGTCAGCCAACCCAGTTCAATACCAACGCACCAAACATATTGAAATTGATATACACTTTGTTCGTGATATGGTTAAAGCTGGTCATGTTCGGGTTCTTCATGTTCCATCTCGTTTTCCGTATGCTGATATCTTCACCAAAGGTCTTCCCTCAGCTTTGTTTGAAGATTTTTGCTCCAGTTTGAGGGTACGGCCTCCTCCTGCTCCAACTACGGGGGCGTATTAGTCAACATTGAAAGTCAATTCAACATTCAAACATTCAAGTCAAGTCAAAACATTTATTAGTCAAGCCATTTATTATTCATTAATTTGTATTGGGCCTAAGCCCATGGTAATCATTCTAGAATGTTCTCTTGTATCCTATATATAGGATAATTGTTATCAATAATAATCAAGGAATCAAATTAGCATTCAATAGTGACGATAATGGTCGAACACATTATGAAACTTAAGGTTAGACGAAATGTTGAGATGCGTTTTTACCACTACACATTGTGTTTATCATATTTATTATTTTTCTATGCAGTGGTGTCGGCTGATTATGTATATTTGGGTGATTGTAATAAAGTATGTGAGCATTTTGGTGCAATTTTTTGGTACGATGAACATCTGAAACATTCTATAGATCAAAAGATTCAGTACCATCGTTGTTTTGAAGGAGGAATGTTTATGTTACGTGGGGAACGAGACCCTCCAGATTATAGTAAACAATTGTTCAAAAAATGGCCATTTCTTAGAGAATATACGGAAGTACAATCAAATTTTTTAGTATGACTTTATTTGGGGCTAATGTTGATGAATCAATCAACAATGGAAAGGGTCCTTGCGTATTTAAGGTTTCGGGTCAGGTATATTATTTGATTGGATCGTTGTGCCCGATGGAAGGAGAGTCGCTAAGATTCCTGTAGTTATATATGTACGATACAAAGAACGAAATGAGTAACATGATGCATCATTTAGGTGACAAATACAAGCAACATGAAGAGGGTAATTGTTGAAGACTTAAACGAGCATAATTGTAACCCTTGCGGATTTTCTAGTTCCACAATGTGCAATTTTAGTTCTTTGACTTTTTGACTTTTACTGTTTTCGTCGGGTTAGTTACCGTTTTGACGGTAGTCAATCTACATTTTCATTGGTTAATAAATCTTTATTTCATACATTAAACCTTTTAGAGGTTTACAATCTTAATTGATTCATTTTAGAGAGGTTTGTCCTGCAAACGGCTTAGAATGTCAAATAACGCGTTCCTGCACGTCCAAAATTGTCAATACAAAATCTAAGACTATCTAACTATAAAACATGTTATGTGAATAGTCTAAATTCATGTAAAAGTGATTTTAAACACAATAAAAATACTAAGAGACTTCGGGTCACATTTTAAAATCACAAACAATGAGTATTAAGGCAACTCAACATAAAATAAAGCAACCCGAGACCCTCTTGGATCCCCTTGACCGGTCGAACCAAATATGAGACAAGGAGGCAAGATTTTAGAGCCTTGGTCTCCTAAGGACATGTATATCTAGATATTTTACACACATTTCTTCATTTAAAACACATACACAAAAAAATATTCCTCTCCTTTTCTTCCTTTCCCTCTTGCGTCCGATTTCACACACACACATAAATCTATAAATTTTCCAACTTTGATTAAAAACATGAAGGTTTAAGCGTGTTGGGTTGATTCTAAAAGGTTTGGGTAAAGGAAAAGCAATGTTTGGGTTGTTGGTTTCGTGTCGATCTCGTCTTCAAAACCCTCTTTTGTAAGTTTTCAAATTTCAATTTAACTTGTACTTTTGTATATAAAATGATCCATAGATGTCAGTTGTGCGGTGCGTTTTCTAAAAAAATCAAACACAAAAAAGGTACGAAACCCCTTATAGGGTGCGTTTTGGTTTGAACTCAAGGGAAAAAGGAAGACGAGGGTTGGTCATTTTGATAAAGTGGTTGCGTTGGTGGGATACCATTATTTACTTATTTTAGAATATAGCTTATTTGGCTTATTTATAAGCTCCAGTGAGCTTATTTGGGCTTATCTATGGTTCGAAAACCAAAAGAGATAAAAAAGCGAGTGCTTTTGGTTATTTACCTCTTATGTCATATTTTCATAAGCTTATTTTGATAGCTTTTTGGAATAACCAAATATATTACGTAGCTTATTATCAAGTTAAACATACTAGATACGAGCTTATCAGGCTCACGGCCCAATAAGGCCCAATAAGCCGTAGCTTATTGTGGACTTATTATGGTCCGGCTTATTTTGATAACGATTGTTTAGGCTTATATTTACTAATGGGCTTTAGTATTAGGCCTAAATCGTATTTTATACTTACTATTAATCTATTGGATTTCCTATTGGGCCTTAAGGCCCAATAAGTGGAAAATTATCGTTTTATGTTCTTTAGACGTATTTTGAAAACGATTTATACTTGTTATCGACAAGTTAGTCTTTTGGAAAGAAGGATTTTGATGAATAGTTGTGAAAGCGAAGATTTTGGGTAATTGTCGAAAGGTTGATTATTTTGGGAAAAGTGTTTGGAAAATAAGGTTGAGAACCTTGGGAAAACGTTTTATAAACGAACGGGTCATGCCAAAATTTCGTAAAAATAATATACTTAGTATATTTTTCAAAAACTTACTTTTTCAAAAGAATAATAATGTAATATTATTTTAATAAATCGACTAAAGGACGAAAAATACATTTTATAATTTTATAAATTATAAAACTTCCCCGAAACGTTTTGTAGAATTAAAACGTGTTATTTCGTACAACAAATACAATTAAACAAGGTAACTAGGGTTACCGGATGGATTTACCGAAACATATTCATTTGCGTCTATAATCAGTCATGATATTTTACTTGTCTATTTTCTTAAATAGTATAAGTATACATATTATCTTAAGTATATACTTGGTATATCTTCTTCATGTCTAAATCACCAACTACAACGCAACTAATACTACTAAAAGCAACAACACGAAACATTTTCAAAACTCTTATGCATCACAATTAAGTACACTTTTCAAACATAAAGCTAAGTCATACAAATTGCTAGGTCATGTCTGGAAGCCGTCGTACGTCGTTGTTTGACTGTCATATATTCAGTTACTTATCATATTGTTAAGGTGAGTTCTCGTAGCCCCACTTTTCAGACCATTTTTCATTGGGGAAAATTGATACTCAAATTCATTTTAATGCTTTTCATCTGTGCAAAACTTCTATTTCATTTTGGACAATGCTATGTGCTTATGATTATGTGTATGAATGCTATGTGGATTCTATGCCAATTTCTATGTGAATGCTATGAGATCAATTCATGCAAAGTTCTATGTGGACTTCTGCTCAACACTACATACATTCAACTATTTGCCGACCTATGTTTAGCTCTAGCTGGTAGGCTTTAGGTGCGGAGGACAATAAGCGCTCATGACCATTGGGAATGGTTGGTATCTTTGAAAGTCTATGAATCTAAATCAAACACTATGATAGCATAGGATTGCTATGTTGGAAATCAAACACTATGATAGCATGGGATTGCTATGTTAGAAGTCAAAGTCATATGCATGCATTCTGTTTTCATATTGAACAATTGTCTACTACTATAAACATTGGCACAGCAACTGGGTTGACTTCTAAACCTACGAGCTCACCAACTTTATGTTGACCTTTTCGAGTATCATTTTCAACTGATTCATTTGCTTGTTAAGCTCAAGATAGTATGCCTTAGAGACCTAGGCTATCCCGTGAGGGATCATCGTTGAAGGATTGCATTGAGACTTTGTTTTTCACGTTCATGTTCTGAGATTATTCTAGACTCATTTCGTCCCCATGTTGGGACTTGGTTGTAATAAATTTCAAACTATGTGATGAGTTCATTGACTTAAATGACACAAGTTCATACTTGTCGTCGAAGATTGTCGTGACACTTTGGAAATGCATTTTAGATTTCTCTATTTTGTATCATGTGTTATGACGATTCATTCTCCGTCGCATCCCGTGTTTCCGCCGTTGTCGGGGTGTGACATTGTGAACTTTTTCTGTTGGCTAAAATGTGACCGAAACTTTGCCTTCAAGTCTTCATAGTTAACAATGCTACCTACATTTTGTTCATTCCACCATATTCGAGTGGAATATTTAAGAGAGTAGGTGAACATATGGTAGGCTATAGGCATTGCCTATTTCGGCATAAAAATGGCTCTTTCAAAAAGGTGCAAGTAGTTATCGGGTTCCACTTTCCCATCTTAGTAACCCACGTGAGGATGCATTTTTAGTCCATCTGGAAGAGGGTAGTCCTCTATCCAACATTAAAAAGGAGTTACGCAGCTAATAGAGTATGCGAACAGGCCAGCAGGACCATAGGTCCGGTATATGGGTGCATTTGGTAATGGATTGGTATGCTGTGCATAAAAAGGATAGCTGTTGTGGGGTACATTCGAAGGATACATGGGCCCACTATTATTGGGATCATAATTGCTCATAGGAGCCTATTGGGTGTACCCTCCGTAGGGATGGTATAGAGAGGCCCCTCCGAAGGAAGGGTTACTAACGTAGGTATGAAAGGGATAACTCGAAAGCTGGTTATAGGTCATACTAGCATGAGACTCAGTGTAAGGGTTAACATAACTAGGCATATGACCATTGGAAGTAGGTTGTCGGCTATTAGTTATGAAAGGTAGAGCATTATGTGAAAGGTATGTACCGTTAAGAGGGAGATTCCTCCCTAGATTTGTCGAATGCTGATTACCTCTGTACCCGGAGGTTCTAGTCAACTATAGAGGCTGCCAATTCTCACTTCTTCCCAAGTGGGTTGCGAGTAGTGGAGGAAGATTTCCTCTATGGCCCCCCTTCTTTTACCCTTCGTTCTAAAGGCCTCCTGCCTTCAGATTCAATTTCAACCCTGCTCCCATCCCTGTTCGGAGCTTCTTCGAATTCTATGACTCTTCCTCTATGTCTCCGAGCACGTGGAGACCTTGTTTGGAGCACATGAGTAGCTTCCCTCACACGTACTGTCCTTGGTTCCATTTCACTTTCTTCATCGTATTCGTCACTGTAGTAGTCCAACTCAGTTCGGACGTCCTTATTACGAGCATGTCTTTTGCGGCCCCTTAATAAGTATTCGAGGACCTCATAGTAGCTTCTATGAAGGCTGGACTAATCACAAGATTAGGATTAGCCGAGGTGGAGGCATGATTGGTGAGTGGCGTGTTGTTAGGAGATTTGGTAGTGAATGTGAAAGCGGTTATTGGGGGTAATTCACCCACGTTTTGATCGGGTAAAGGGGTTAAGGTCAAAAACCCGGTGGTGGTGAATCTTTTCTTTCGCTTGTCATGCCGAAAAAGTATGTTAGGTAATTTGAAGGTTATAGACTCGGTTTTTACGGGACTAATTGTAGCGGTCCTACGGATGGCGCCACTGATTGTGGTTTGGCACGACCAAGCTTCGATGGTGATCGAAGAGTATGAGGGTGGTGTTTGAACTGCCAAGCCGTTTAAATGGAAACACTACGTTAAGTGAAGCGCATGGTTGTGACCCTGCGAATCACCTCCGACATGAGAATAAGTATGGTTTTATGATGACAATAAGTGCGTATGTAGTAAAATGTAGGTGTTGAGAGCGTAAATCAAACCTGAGCACCTTGCCATCTATTTATAGGTGATGAAAATAGGCTGGAACATGCACTTTAGCCGGTGATCGTGGGGGTGTCCCACGATTTAAGAGGATTACAGGAAATTATGTACCACAATCCCTACCTTGGCAGGAAAGCCTTGGCAGGGATAGATCGTAGGTTTTGACTTAGTCAGACCTAGCCTCTGCGTCAGTTTCATCGAAGGGCACACCCCGGAGGGCGTTGGGCTTCGAGTGGCGGATTCCCTTAATGGTAACCATCGCGAAGATGATTTTACGCCACTATAAACTATTCGAAGGTTTCCAAGTGTCTTTGGGAGTAGATCTCTTTCGAGCTCGGAAGGGAGGCATTCGAGCCGAATCGAAAGGTACTTCATCATGTGTCAATGATGATCTTCCCTACTATCACACCCATGTCCCCATGGCGATATAAAATAGTAAACAAGTTTTGTTCGTGATATTTGTGTTCGAATTTAGATTCCTTTTAAGATAACATTCTTATTAAAAATCATGTTAAATATGTCTTTAGAATGACATGTCATATATTAATTGTTTTTCAAAAGTAAAAGAACGAAACTTTGTAAAAGACGAGTGGTTGTCCTTAAAGAAGATAAAGAAAAAATAATTGGTGTTATCTTATTGAAAATCGAGATACAACATGCCTCATCACCATACATATGCAATGTATTAGATAAATGTCTGGCAACCATATGCACATGTAAATCTTTTTGACATTGCAACAAAAATAAAGTTCGGTACTTTAAATTTAGAGAAAACGAGTGGGTTTGCCAGCGCTCCGCTGCGGGACGATTAGTGGGCGTCGTTGTGGGTTGACTGAAGTGGGTCCGATGGTGATTCTCATTGTTGTTGCGATATTTGAGTATTCTTACTTGATATATTACTGCTCTTCTTGTTTCAGTTCCAACACATTCTGCAAGGTATTCCTGCAGAGTATAGCAAATTGTTAGCATCATGACATTGATTTATTGTTATAAACCAAGAACCAATAAGATCATAAGGACTTCGATATAACAAATATCAAATAATTTATGGCCAGAAGACTTAAACCTAAAGCTCAATTCCGCCGTTGCAGAATACAACCTTAAAAGACCATACTTGCTCTGTCCCTTTACAATGCAATATCTAGACTTGCAAATATATCAATTCGATATGTGGTGACTATTTGTCAACTCTTTAAATTTATCCTTTTGATATAGCAAAATAAAGAAAACTTGGTAGACCAAAATCAATGTCAAAAACTTAAAGTAATCATTTCTAACTGACAATAAAGTAAATTTAGACTGAAAACTTGTTAAAACTGGAAATGTTGATCGAGAAAACCTAAAACGGAAAGCGATTCCTATCGTTGGGACGTGGGACTAATATTAAGGTCTTGTTGATGAAATTCTATCACCGTAGTACATTAACTTGATTATACGGTAAAGTGATGCATCATTTACAGGAAGCCATGAGGCATCCACCCATAAACACTTCAAAAAGCAGTTGCTTGCATCCCCTTTTAAAGGTTACGTGGATTGTGTTAATAGTACAAAAATCAAATATGAAATAAAGGGAACTATCAACCTGAGTGTAGTGAGTATCAAGATCAACCGCTGCTCTTTGCTTTTAAGAAAAAGGATGGTTCATTTAGGATGTGTTTTAACTATATAGAGTTAAATAAGCTGACCATCAATAACTGTTATCCCCTCCCAAGAATAGACGACCTATTCGATCAACTAAAAGGATCATAATATTTCTCTAAGATAGACCTTCGGTCCGGATACCATCAGCTGAGAGTGCACGAGGACGACATTTCAAAGACTGCATTTGGAACTCGATATGGACATTTCAAGTTCACAGTAATGCCCTTTGGTCTGACGAATGCACCAACAGTATTCATAGACTTGATGAACCGAGTATGTAGACCATACCTAAACAAGTTTGTAATAGTATTCATAGACGACATCTTGATCTACTATAAGACTAAGGAAGAGCATGAGATGCGCCTAGGGTTAATCTTAGAACTGCTCAAGAAGGAGAAACTGTACGCAAAATTCTCTAAGTGTGAATTCTGGTTACAAGAAGTGCAGTTTCTTAGGCATCTGATTAACGGTGATGGCTTACATGTAGACTCCAGCAAGATTGAGGCTGTTAAGAATTGGAAAGCCTCTAGAACTCCATCAGAGGTTCGTTCATTCTTAGGATTAGCAGGATACTATCGTCGATTCATAGAGAACTTCTCCAAGATAGCCAAACCCCTTACCATTTTGACACAGAAACACAAGGAGTACGTTTGAGGTAAAAAACAAGAGAGGGCATTTCAGACCTTGAAGGATAAGCTCTATAATGCACCTGTTCTAGCACTCCCTGGTGGATCAGAAGATTTTTTATCAATTCGATATGTGGTGACGATTTGTCAACTCTTTAAATTTATCCTTTTGATATAGCAAAATAAAGAAAACTTGGTAGACCAAAATCAATGTCAAAAACTTATAGTAATCATTTCTAACTGACAATAAAGTAAATTTAGACTGAAAACTTGTTAAAACTGGAGTCTTTGACCTCAAAAAGCGCATTGAAATTTTTAAGGTTTGACGGTCATGCTGCAGAAGGGAAAAGGAATTAAGGCAAGAATTCAAAGCCACATTTGCTTATTACTTCAAACTTACGATTTTTTTTCTTTCTAATATTGATATTGATACTGATATCATAGATCATTCTCTAGATCAAGTCCACCTTTTATATGCACTGGTATAACTCTCTTTATTATAACACCTTCAGAATCTAATGTTAATGAGCGTATAATTATTACTATAGGATCATGATGTAGAAGACATATCAACAGATAATGAGTAGGTCTAATATTTTAATCTTAGATTGTATAATTAGTTGATCCATGGTATTAACCAATGACTTATAAAAGCATGAGCCTTATATGATATCATGAGTAAAGTTACACATAGGCTCTAATAATTTAAAACAAATGAAATTGCCAAGGTATGCTGATTGAACAACATGCCACTAAAGTTACCTGAGATTGATAAGGCATTTTAGCTTTTGTTTCACTTTCTGATTCGCCACTTTGTGTCTTTGCATTCCGTAACCTTTGAGGCAAATTGCTCTGAACCTCAAAAGCTGATTTTTCAGCATCTTTTAATTTTGCTAGCTCTTGTTCATAATCATGATAACATTTCGGGCATCATGGTGGCATTCGTGGGGAGTTCGACATCATTGTTGAGATGTTTTTGAAAGAATTCAAAGATTCAAGTGAGCTTTCGAACATTCCATTAGGCCTGCTCCTATATATATACCAAATTAAACACATGAATTTATTGATGGTGATTGCCGATTGTTCTGAGTATATAGGCCAATCCTAAATCAGCATAAATCGATGTCTACAGCCTTTTACGATATAATAAATACCAATGATCGAGCTTCCTGTAATGCAGTTCTTTGATGAATCTCAACTCTTTGATTTCAGAAACTTTTTTCATGAAAATTGTCATAGGAAGATGTGATGGAAGGTGGACTTTACGGCATAATCTGTTCCATCGCTTCTCCTCTATTCAATGTATCATTGACACCCAAAAAAATCAAAGACAGCAGTTAACAGCGGTTCGGCGTGTCCATTTAATCTGCAAAAATTATCACATTTTTATCATCATTCAAATGTCGTAATGAAACCAAAAACACAGAATATTTGAATACGTTGATCAGCTACGCGCACTTACATTTGGAAGAGGAAGAATTGTCTAAAAGATGAGACCAGCTGCAATAATAAAAATTATCAACAGTTTTTGTTAACCATTATCTAAGCTGTAATATTCATGACAGAACTATGTACTTATGTATCGAGCTACCCGTTGTGTGCCAGAGAATCTTGGATTGCAGTTTCAACCACTAAAACGTTTAATGTGCAACATTATTGATATTCAGATGAGCAATTTTCCCGGGGTCACTACAGACGTGAGCATCTATCGAGTGAATCGCGGTCAACTGTAAAAGAAGCCATCAGATAGTGTTAGTTTACGCGCAGTAAATGTGTATATGCGAGTATTTACTTTAAAGGAATTGCGCAAAGAAAAAAGAGTATGTAATTCAAACTGATTATACCATTTGGCTTGGAACATAAAAAAAGTCTATATGTTCAGCTTAACAACAACAGTATGTAATTCAAGCTGTAATATTTATGACATAACTATGTACTTATGTATCGAGCTACCCGTTGTGTGCCAGAGAATCTTGGATTGCAGTTTCAACCACTAAAACGTTTAATGTGCAACATTATTGATATTCAGATGAGCAATTTTCCCGGGGTCACTACAGACGTGAGCATCTATCGAGTGAATCGCGGTCAACTGTAAAAGAAGCCATCAGATAGTGTTAGTTTACGCGCAGTAAATGTGTATATGCGAGTATTTACTTTAAAGGAATTGCGCAAAGAAAAAAGAGTATGTAATTCAAACTGATTATACCATTTGGCTTGGAACATAAAAAAAGTCTATATGTTCAGCTTAACAACAACAACTTCGAAAATGATCCACGTTGACTCAAAAAGCTCATGGAACCAAAATACATGTTTAAAATGTTAAAAGTAGTGGTGATAACTAAAATGTTGTAACCTAGTATTGCATAACCGATAAAATAGTAAACTTTTCGTATACACCATTGTATGTATTACCAGTTGATTAAAATTATATCGACGTACCATATTTGATACTATAATCTATAAAAAAAAGTCTAATTGAGTGGTGTTTTACCTTAGAAAAATGTTAGCTAAAGGTAGTTTCATCCGTATTTGATTCTTGCATCACAACCCCACGTGTCCCATTTGTTAGGCTAGTACGCAAACATCTCTTAAGTAAACAACAAAACAACATGAGTTTTCTAGATTGCATCACCTCTTTCGGATTAATCAGCCCACCCACCATTGCAACGTCACCTCATAAGTGAAACTAAATCTGCAAAAATTAAAAACTGATTTAGAAAAAAAAATTAGCAGAATTGTGACATCACATATAAAGCGAATAGCCAGCTTAAGATTATCATAGCTTTCCAATTCAATGTGTTTTCAGTATATGTAGGCCATGGCTGAGATTGGCTGAAGGGTCATTTAGAATGGCTGAAGTAAAGGGTCCTACGAAGAAAAGATTGGCTGAAGTAAACTGCTTAAAATGAAAATTGACTTGACATTTAACCCGTTTCTATATTTTTTTTAACATCTGCACCTGTTAACCTTTTTAGTCGCTAAAAAAATAATTTTCCCAGTAGAAAAACGTTTGCAAACAATTTACTAATCATGTACGTTACTTCGGTGATCTAATCTAATCCAAAGACATGATGTTACTTTAGTGACCTGATCTAATCCAAATACGTTTCTGTCATAATCTGATCCAGACACTCCTTATTCTTAATTTTTATAGTAGCCTAATCCAAACACACCTTATTCTTATTTATGTAGTAACCTGATATAAATTGCTACCGTAAGATCATTATTAAAGCATGTACAATGAAACATAAATGTGAGAGAATTTCATACCCGTTCGTTCATTGAGTTTTCATCTTCCTTCAAAAAGCTTTAAGGATGATAATACTTATGTAAATTTCAGCTCCCAAGGCCCACTATTTTCAAGTTTCCGTTGCATTTTTGGTCCCCGACCAAAGTTAAATGACTAAAATACCCTTATCCTTTTCTTTTTCTATTTTCTTTTAATATTAACAAGCGTAAATTGCATTTTTGGTCCCT
The DNA here is from genome assembly GCA_026074375.1 of Tanacetum coccineum. Lineage (NCBI taxonomy): Eukaryota > Viridiplantae > Streptophyta > Magnoliopsida > Asterales > Asteraceae > Tanacetum > Tanacetum coccineum. The sequence continues at coordinate 19,575 of BQNB010077942.1, forward strand.
GTGATTTGGTCAACTTGCAGGTTTAGTCCCCAACAATTTTTTTTTCTTCAATATAAAAAGTACGAAAAAAGATTTAAATTTATTTAAAAAAATTAAAATTTTAAAAAGTACGAAATTTTATAAAAATTTTTTTACCTTTTTTAACGAATAACAACGTAAATTATATTTTTTTAAAATTTAAAAAGCACGGAAAAAAATTAAGATTTTTTTAAAAATTTTGTAAAAAAAATTTATATGCTTTACGTATAATTTTTTAAATATTTTTTAGTTCGTTTTAAATTTTTAAAAAATTAAAAAAAAATATTCGTTCCTTCGTTTATACGTAAAGTATTTAAAAAAATTTACGAAAAAATTTCGTACTTTTAAAAATCTTAATTTAAATTTTTTTTTAAAATCTTAATTTCGTACTTTTAAAAATCTTAATTTTTTTCCGTGCTTTTAAAAATCTTAAATTTTTTTTTACGAAATTTTTTTTTTTTTTAAATTTCGTACTTTTAAAATTTCGTACTTTTAAAAATCTTGAATTTTTTCCGTGCTTTTTTTCAGAATCTTAATTTACGAAAAAATTTCGTACTTTTAAAAATCTTAAATTTTTTTAAAAAAATTTCGTACTTTTAAAAATCTTAATTTAAAGAAAAAAAAAAAAAATTTGTTGGGGACTAAACCTGCAATTTGGCCAAACCACAGGGACCAAAAATGCAATTTACTCTTGTTAATATTAAAAGAAAACACGACAGAAAATAGAAATGACTAAAATACCCTTCGTCAACGTTGACCGGGGACCAAAAATGCAACGGAAACTTGAAAATAGGGACTCTCACTGCAATTTCGAAAGTTAGGGTCCCAAATCTGCAATTTGGCCATACCACAGGGACCAAAAATGCAATTAACTCTTTCAACTACCATAGGATTGCATGAACCCATCTCCAAACACAAATCAAACAAAACTCGTATCAAAATCGATTGCTTCGATTAGGCAAAAGATTGAAGAAAACGTATGTATGTTTATGATTAAGCCAAAAGAAAGTGGAGAAGATGAAGGAGAGTTTTGATACAGATAGAGGAAGGAGGAGAAGACACGTAATGAGAGAGAGGATACCCGGGAAAGTATAATAAATTTGTGGATCGGGTCGTTCGTGGGTCGGGTCAGGGGTGGGTTAAACACATTAATGCACCCGACTCTTAATACGAGCTTCCCCGGTTTTTGTAAGTTTTTATATTTATAATGAAGTGAGTACTTTAAAATAAAATTAGGAATAAGTTGAATACATTTTATGCGATTTTCCGCACACATAAATGAATTGAAAGATCAACTTGTTTAACCCACTTAACTCATTTAACCCAAAATAAGTTGTTTAATTAACTCACTTAACTCATTTAAGACAAAATAACTTGTTTAATTATTTATAAATAGAGTAAAGTGCAAAATATATCCATGTGATTTGCGAAATAATCGTCTCACGTCAATATTTTGCACATATTTTTATCCATCTGTTAGTAAAATGAGGCACGATACATCCGTGAGGACTAACGGTGCAATTTGTTTTCTCGTTAACTACTAACGTGAGTCTAACAGGAAGGGTATTCTTGTCTTTTTGCTTCCACAGGGAGGTATGGTAAACATTTGTCTTTTCTTATATTAATTTTTTTTCAAAAAAAAGTTTACTTTTTTTTATTTAAAAAAGATTAATTTTGTTCGTATGTTATTTTTCCATTTGGGTCGAAGTATGACTTCATTTTTAACTTGGTAAAAAATATTTAATTTCGTACGAATTTTTTTTTAATTTCTTAAAAAAAAATTCGTACGTTTTCATACGTTATTTTACCAAGTAAAAAACGTTATTTTTTATACATTTTCGTACGTTATTTTACCAAGTAAAAGACGTTATTTTTAATTTGTATAAAAAAGTAAAAAAAGTTTTCAACCGTTTTTATACATTTTTATACGTTTTTCTTCGTTTTGGTACGTTTTTTAAGAGAAGGAGAAAAAAATAACGTTGACTGCGCGAAAAAGAGCAAAATAACGTACGGAAAAAATTAAATCTTTTTTTACCAAGTTAAAAAAGTATGAATTTTTTTTCCCAAGTAAAATAACGTACGAATTTTTTTCCGTCAGAAATTTTTTTTTTACCAAGAAAAAAATTGAGGTCATACTTCGGCCCAATCGAAAAAATAACGTACGAATTTTTTTAATTAAAAAAAAAAACTTTCTTAAAAAAATAAATAAAAAGTAAAAGTTTAAAAAATAAATAATTTTTTTTAATAAAAATGCCAAAAAGACAAGAATACCCTAAAGTTTGAACCACGTTAGTACTTAACAGGAATAAAACCTTCACCGTTCGTCTTCATTGATGTATAGTGCCTTATTTTACGAACGGAGAGATGAAATATGCGCGAAGTATTAACGAGGGACGTGAGACGATCATTTCGTAAACTATAAAACTCTTATAAATATAATTTTTATGTTTGAAAATAACAATAACATATTGACCGTCACATCACTTCTTGAACACAACAAACCTAAACCAAAAACTTGATAATTTTTGTGTTGTGTTTCATGTGGCGTCATAAATGATCACCTCCTCTTATTAGAGACGTAGGCATTTGCGTCATGTTTGGGGAAGACGCATACCAAAATTGCTTGGTTGACAAGAATAGGTTAATCGGTGTACCTATTAATTTCCTTTCATTTCATTTTGTCTATCCAAACCAGAAAAACAAACCAACAAACAAACCCTTTCATTTGTAAAATCAACTTTCTAGATTTGATATCTGGAGATTCAACTCATCACAAATTTCTCCGCCTACAACTTCCATTGATCAGGTAAAGTAACCATCATCTTATATGATTACAACTATTATTTGTTAAATGTAATGAATCCGTAAAAATAATAGTATTTGCATGACATGTTACTATGTTAGGTTGTTGATATGAGCCGAGAAAGAATAGGAAATGGAAATGATAGACGACAGCCTCGAAATTATCGTCGCCAAGAATGGATTCCTAGAGGATCAACACCTAGTATTCCTCCTCCTCCATTAGATACTACTAATATTAACATTAATACCCCATTTGCTTCGAACTCCAACTTAGATGCAAATCATCATCATCCCCCTAATAACAGATCACATAATGTTAGTAAGAGCCATTTTATACCTTCTACTAGAGGCCGTGGGTCGGGTGTTGTAAATCATCAGCATCAGCAGAATATGAATATTGTTAATGCTAATAATAGTAATAGAAGAAAGGGGGAATCATTATTGCCCCATCTTGTTCAAGAAATCCAAGATAAATTGTTGAAAGGTTCTATTGAGTGTATGATATGTTACGATATGGTGAGACGTACAGCCTCTATATGGTCGTGCTCAAGTTGTTATTCGATTTTTCATCTGCATTGTATTAAGAAATGGGCTAGAGCTCCTACTTCTATTGACTTGTCTGCTCAGAAGAATCAAGGGTTTAATTGGCGATGTCCTGGTTGTCAATCGGTTCAGCTTACTTCGTCTAAGGATATACGTTATCTTTGTTTTTATGGGAATAGGCAGGATCCTCCGTCGGATTTGTATCTGACTCCTCATTCTTGTGGAGAGCCGTGTGGAAGGCCGCTTGATAAGGATCACCGTGTTGGTAATCATGATGATGATGATAGGGATGATGGCCGTTGTCGTCATCGTTGTGTCGTTCAATGCCATCCTGGTCCTTGTCCGCCTTGTAAGGCGTTTGCTCCACCAAGGATATGTCCTTGTGGTAAGAAAACCATTCCTACTAGATGCTCGGATCAGAAATCTCTTCTTACATGTGGCCAGCGTTGTGGTAAGCCGCTAAAGTGTCTACGACATTGCTGTTCCAAGACATGTCATGTGGGTCCTTGTGATTCGTGTGATGTTCAGATTGATGCTTCTTGTTTCTGTAAGAAAAAGATTGAAGTTGTTGTTTGCGGTGATATGGCTGTGAAAGGACATGCAAATGTGGAAAATGATGGTATCTTTTCGTGCAATTCATCTTGTGGAAAACCTCTTGGGTGTGGAAACCATGTCTGTAAAGAAACATGTCATCCTGGTGTTTGTGGGGACTGTGAGTTGTTGCCAGGTAGGATTACGTCATGTCATTGTGGTAAATCGAGCCTACAAGAAGAGAGACATAGTTGTTTGGATCCAATCCCGACCTGCTCAAAGATATGTGACAAAATCCTCCCGTGTGGGTTACATCATTGTAAAGATAAATGCCATCCAAGGTCATGTGCACCATGTCGGGTTATGGTTACAAAAAAATTTCGCTGTGGATCAACTTATAGGACTGTGGAATGTTTCAACACCACCACCACCATGTGGAATGTTTCAAATGTGATAAACCTTGTGGGCGAAAAAAGAATTATGGGAGACACCGTTGCAGTGACAAGTGCTGCCCCTTATCTAATTCCAAGAACAGTGCCGCCACCCAGACCCACATTTGTGTTCTAAGCCTTGTGAGAAGAAGCTAATATGCGGGCAACATGATTGTGAAACGTTATGTCACAGTGGTCATTGCCCTCCTTGCCAAGAGACGATTTTCACCGACCTGACATGTGCTTGTGGAAGATCTTCAATTCCTCCACCATTACCATGTGGTACACCACCACCATTTTGTCAATACCCGTGTTCGGTTCCTCAACCAAGTGGTCACCCGTCCTTACACAGCTGTCACTTTGGAGACTGTCCACCATGTTCAGTTCCAATACCAAAAGAATGCATTAGGGGACATGTTGTTCTCGGAAACATACCATGCGATTCAAAAGATATCCGATGTAATAAACTTTGTGGGACTAAGTCAATTTGTAATAAAGATATTCGATGTGAAAAGATATCCGATGTAATAAACTTTGTGGGTTACATCATTGTAAAGATAAATGCCATCCAAGGTCATGTGCACCATGTCGGGTTATGGTTACTCAAAAATGTCGTTGTGGATCAACTTATAGGACTGTGAAATGTTTCAACAGCACCACCACCATGACGGATGGAGCAGATACAACGTTCAAATGTGATAAACCTTGTGGGCGAAAAAAGAATTGTGGGAGACACCGTTGCAGTGATAAGTGCTGCCCCCTATCTAATTCCAAGAACAGTGCCGCCACCCAGGGTTGGGACCCACATTTGTGTTCTAAGCCTTGTGAGAAGAAGCTAAGATGCGGGCAACATGATTGTGAAACGTTATGTAACAGTGGTCATTGCCCTCCTTGCCAAGAGACGATTTTCACCGACCTGACATGTGCTTATGAAAGATCTTCAATTCCTCTACCATTACCATGTGGTACACCATCACCATCTTGTCAATACCCGTGTTCGGCTCCTTAACCATGTGGTCACCCGTCCTCATACAGCTATCACTTTGGAGACTGTCCACCATGTTGAGTTCCAATACCAAAAGAATGCATTAGGGGACATGGTGTTCTCAGAAACATACCATGCGGTTCAAAAGATATCCGATGTAATAAACTTTGTGGAAAACGAGGCAGTGTGGGATGCATACATGTTTAAGAATGTGCCATCCGTCTCCATGTGATTCATCATCTTCATCATCTGGTGGGTCCACTTTCGGTGTAAAGGCTTCATGTGGTCAGACATGTGGGGCCCCGTGGAGAGACTGTAGGCACACGTGCACTTCTCTATGCCATCCGTATAATACGTGTCTGGATGTAAGATGTGAGTTTCCTATCACAATAACATGTTCCTGTGGTCGAATAACTGCAACTATTCCTTGTGATGCTGGTGGCAGCAATAATAGTGGTTATAATGTGGATACTCTGCCATTCAGAAATTGCCTGTGCCACTTCAACCAATTGAAGTAAATGGTAAGAAGATTCCACTTGGACAGAGGAAACTCACATGTGACGATGAATGTTCTAAAGTGAAACGTAAAAAGGTTCTGGCAGATGCTTTTGGGGTCGATACAAATTTAGAGGCACTCTATTTTGGCGAGAGTAGTGCAGTTTTTGATATGCTGGGAGACTTATTTAAACGTGATCCTAAGTGGGTATTGTCAGTGGAAGAGAGATGCAGTGAGATTAATTGTAGATAGATGGAAACTGTCAATACGTGCTGCTGGTTCGGAACCGAAACGGTTCATTGTGGTTCATGTTACACCAAAGTCTATGGCACCTAGTCGGATTTTTGGAACCAAAGGGTTAAACTCGTTAAATTTGATACATCCACCAAGTTTTGATCCTCTCTGTGGTCGTAATCCTAGGCTAGCTTGTGGCTTTGTTTGATCCGCCTAGGGGATGCAGATGTAGAGTGCTTTGGTATTGAGATTTGATGGCGATGTTGAATTGGTGTCGGTTGAATGATAAAAATGCAATTGGCTTGGTTTAGTGATCCGCTCGAGCTGACAACTTGCTATGAGACGGTTAGATCATGGTTCTGTTAAATCATGGTGCAGCTGTACATAAGCACCAATGGGACATCATCTACCAGGTTAGTTTAGAAACATGTTTGGGGTGGTGAGTGACTAATTGACAAATCCATGGAAGAAAGCTGTTGTGCAGCAGGATCACTTCGACTCATGGATTGTTGCACAAGAGTGGGTCAACCCAGAAACATCACCATGGTAAGGTAAAAAGGCCCTTTGATCACACTTTGTCAGCAAATAGATGGAGCATTTTGGAATCTGAAATTTGGTATGCTAGTCAGGAAATCAGGTAACAGTTTTAGCACGTAACTGTCCACTTGAGAAATGGAACCATCATCGTCATCGACTAGTTCAAGTAATGCAGCTGCGGCATTAAAACAAGATGATGTGGTAGTAGAGGGCTGGGAAAAAGCATATGACTGAATCTTGCACTCGTATCTGTATTTTTTGTACTAGCATTAAGATTAGGTTGTTTACGGGATAGTGAACCTGCTTTGTTTTGAACTTGCTTGTAGTAGACATATATGCTCTTAGCTACATGGTGTTTTGATTTTGTTTCTGTTTTGCCAATGATGCTTGTCTGTCTAGTAACATTGTCCATCGGCGCGAAAAGCATTTATGTGTTGGATGTATGAATTCCAATGGCTTATAGGATGTTTTGGAACCAAATGGTTGTCAAGTTGTTGCATATGTAGCAAATCAGCTTGTGAAAATGGTAGTCGTCACACTTTGTTAAATAGACATATTTTTTTAATGTCTCTGGGAGAGCAGCAGTAAAACAAATGGTTCTAGTCATTAGTCAGTCACTTGTAGGGGTGTTATTTTTATCCGATTAGTCAGATCCGAAACTGAAAAAGCATAGTCCGATCGGGTTATTCGGATTTTAAAATCTTAAACGGGTTAATCTGAGCAATTCGAATGACATATAACTCGTTTTTTCATTTCAATTTACGTTTCCACGTCTCATTTTCTTTAGCGAAAACTAAGCATCCGAAAAGCAACTCGTGATTGAAGAATGATACTTGAGTAGATAAGATGATCGTATAGCTAATTGGGGACTTTTAAAGATGGCGGACCAAAAAAAACATGTGACTAACTTTATATATTGAGTTAGGATTCGATCAAATGAGAAGTTTCTTAAAATATGAAGGATAAGAAGTTACGATAAATCGCATAATCCGAGAATGCATCGACTTAAATTAGATGGCATCTTCTATAATCTTAGATCTTATTCAATGTGTTTTTCTAACTTTTTTAATTAGATGTGCATACGTATTTTAGATGCATTTCATGATTTCTCTTATTTTTTGGTCCTCTACATGTGCCAAAATCATGAAAATTAATTTGCACCATCTACACATCAAATTAACTTTCAAAACTCTATATGGTGCATCGAGATGAATAGAAATGCATATAATGAAAGTCGTTGCATCTCAAATGTGTGTTTTTATTCAATTCTCACCACTTCTTATTTTAATTTACTTCTCACTGGATCCCTATATATATATATATATATATATATATATATATATATATATATATAAAGTTAGTCACATGTTTTTTTGCCGCCATCTTTAAAAGTCCCCCAATTAGCTATAGCTATCTCTTATCTACTCATGTATCATTCTTCAATCACAAGTTGCTTTTTCGGATGCTTTAGTTTTCGCTAAAGAAAAACGAACGTGGAATGTAAATTTGAATGAAAAACGAGTTATATGTCATTCAGTTTAAGATTTTAAAATCCAAATAACCCGATCGGACTATGCTTTTTCAGTTTCGGATCGGACTAATCGGATAAAAATAACACCCCTACAAGTGACCGACTAATGACTAGAACCATTTGTTTTACTAGAGAGCATTAAAAAAAATATGTCTATTTAACAAAGTGTGACGACTACTGTTTTCACAAGCTGATTTGCTACATATGCAACAACTTGACAACCATCTGGTCCAAAACATCCTGTAAGCCATTGAAATTCATACATCCAACACATAAATGCTTTTTGCGCTGATGGACAATGTTACTAGACAGACAAGGATCATTGGCAAAACAGAAACAAAATCAAAACACCATGTAGCTAAGAGCATATATGGCTACTACAAGCAAGTTCAAAACAATGCAGGTTCACTATCCCGTAAACAACCTAATCTTAATGCTAGTACAAAAAATACAGATACCAGTGCAAGATTCAGTCATATGCTTTTTCCCAGTCCTCCACTACCACATCATCCTGTTTTAATGCCGCAGCTGCATTACTTGAACTAGTCGATGACGATGATGGTTCATTCTCAAAGAGGACATTACTTGCTAAAACTTTACCAGATTCCTGACTACTACCAACTTCAGATTCCAAAATGCTCCATCTATTTGCTGACGAAGTGGTGATCAAAGGGCCTTCTTTGACCTTCCATGGTGATGTTTCTGGGTTGACCCACTCTTGTGCAACACTCCATGAGTCGGAGTGATCCTGCTGCACAACAGTTTTCTTCCATGGATTTGTCGTTGAGGCACCACCACCCCAAACATTGCTACTAACTCCGGTTGATGATGTCCCATTGGTGCTTAGTACAGATGCACCATGATAAACAGATCCATGATCTAACCGTCTCATAGCAGTTGCAGCTAGAGCCGGATCACTAAACACAGCCAATGCATTTTTATTATTCAACCACACCAATTCACATTCGCCACCAAATCTCAATACCAAAGCACTCACATCTGCATCCCCTGGCAGATCAAACAAAGCCACAACTAGCCTAGGATCGACGTCCACCAGAGGATCAAAACTTGGTGGATGTATCAAATTTAACGAGTTCAGCCCTTTGGTTCCAAGAATCCGACTAGGTGCCTTAGACTTTGGTGTAACATGAACCACAATGAACCGTTTCAGTTCCCAACTAGCAGCACGTATTGACAGTTTCCATCTATCTGCAATTAATTTCACTGCATCTCTCTTCTCTTTTAACATTGGACAGAAGACATAAACCTTGATGGTCCCACCACTTCTACCCCTCCCGAGAACCAACATTTTGCATCTCTCTTCCACTGACAATACCCACTTAGGATCACGTCTAAATAAGTCTCCTAGCATATCAGAAACTGCACTACTCTCGCCAAAATGGAGTGCCTCTAAATTTGTATCGACCCCAAAAGCATCTGCCAGAACCTTTTTACGTTCCACTTTAGAACATTCATCGTCACATGTAAGTTTCCTCTGTCCAAGTGGAATCTTCTTATCATTTACTTCAACTGGTTGAAGTGGCACAGGCAATTTCTGAACGGCAGAGTATCCACATTATAACCACTATTATTGCTGCCACCAGCATCACAATGAACAGTTACGGTTATTCGACCACAAGAACATGTTATTATGATAGGAAACTCACATCTTACATCCGGACACGTATTATGCGGATGGCATAGAGAAGTGCACGTGTGCCTGCACTCTCTCCGCGGGGCCCCACATATCTGACCACATAAAGCCTTTACACCAAAAGTGGACCCACCAGATGATGACAATGATGAATCACATGGAGACGGATGACACGTTCTTAAACATGTATGCATTCCACACTGCCTCGTTTTCCTACAAAGTTTATTACATCGGATATCTTTTGAACCGCATGGTATGTTTCTGAGAATAACATGTCCCCCAATGCATTCTTTTGGTATTAGAACTGAACATGTTGAACAGTCTCCAAAGAGACAGCTGTGTGAGGACGATTAACCACATGGTTGAGGAACCGAACATGGGTATTGACAAGATGGTGGCGGTGTACCACATGGTAATGGTGGAGGAATTGAAGATCTTCCACAAGCACATGTCAGGTCGGTGAAAATCATCTCTTGGCAAAGAGGGCAATGACCACTGTGACATAACGTTTCACAATCATGTTGCCCGCATCTTAGCTTCTTCTCATAAGGCTTAGAACACAAATGTGGGTCCCAACCCTGGGTGGCGGCACTGTTCTTGGAATTAGATAGGGGGCAGCACTTGTCACTGCAACGGTGTCTCCCACATTTCTTTTTTCGCCCACAAGGTTTATCACATTTGAATTCATCCGTCATGGTGGTGGTGGTGTTGAAACATTCCACAGTCCTAAAAGTTGATCCACAGCGACATCTTTAAGTAACCATAACCCGGCATGGTGCACATGACCCTGGATGGCATTTATCTTTACAACGATGTAACCCACATGGGAGGATTTTGTCACATATCTTTGAGCAGGTCGGGATTAGATCCAAACAACTATGTCTCTCTTCTTGTAGGCTCGATTTACCACAATGACATGACGTAATCCTACCTGGCAACAACTCACAGTCCCCGTAAACACCAGGATGACATGTTTCTTTACAGACATGGTTTCCACACCCAAGAGGTTTTCCACAAGACGAATTGCATGAAAAGATACCATCATTTTCCACATTTGCATGTCCTTTCACAACCATATCACCGCAAACTACAACTTCGATCTTTTTCTTGCAGAAACAAGAAGCATCAATCTAAACATTACACGAATCACAAGGACCCACATGACATGTCTTGGAACAGCAATGTCGTAGACACTTTAGTGGCTTACCACAATGCTGGCCACATGTAAGAAGGGATTTCTGATCCTAGCATCTAGTAGTAATGGTTTTCTTACCACAAGGACATATCATTGGTGGAGCAAACGCCTTACAAGGCTGACAAGGACCAGGATGGCATTGAATGACACAATGATGA
>BQNB010077943.1:0-13892 GCA_026074375.1 Tanacetum coccineum
CATAAACTTGTTCAAAAGCTTCATCAACATTAGCATCAAACTGATCCTCATCAAAATCATTGTCTTCAAAGATTGAAGTATGTTTTCCATGTATCTTACTCCTTCCCTGTTTAGATGCATCCTCCTTACCCAAACTTCTTCTTCTAGAGGTACCAATCCTGAATAAATTCCTTCCTGTGGTTCATTACTTCCTTTTACTTTCTAATTTCTTGACTCTCTTCTTCAAATCAGCAATCTCCTTTACTTGAGTAGTCTTTGTTGTCTCTAAGGCAAGAATTTGTTCAGATAATTTTGTATAGATTTCCATCAATTCTTGAAATTTCAGTCTGTCCTCCCCATGTCCAAGTGGGTTAACTCTTGAGAGAGGTGGATCATTAGACTGTTTAGATGCAGTCTCAAACCTAGTTTGAGCATCTGCATCCCCCAATATGGTATCTTGGCACCTGGTACCACTACCTGAACTAGTTCCCTGAGGACTTGGCTCATTAATTGTTGCCATGGATTGGGTCCTAATGATGTTACCACTATCTTGCTCTGCTTCTAAGCTAGAAGCAGTAGTGGCAGCCCTTTTCCTTCTGTCTCCCCTCTCCTCATGGACAGCCTCATGTGCAACAAGGTTAGTAGGCTCACTAGACTGATGAATCTCAGTGACCTTTTTAGGCTTCCTATGTTTGTATGTCTTTTTGGATTGAGATGATGATGGAACAATGATTAGTTCAATTTAAGATGGTGAAGCAGTTGTGGATGTGTGTTGGGGTTCAGTGGGATGTCCTGACCCTTCACCAATTCTGTTTGTGATTGGATAAGCATAGTCTCAAAAAGTGGTGTTACTTTCCCTGAAAACTCTTTTCCTTTTCTTCTCATGTTTGCAAAAACCTTTTTAGTATGAAGTGGTGCAATAAATTTTCTCTTATGAAATGGCACCTTTCAATTTGCTTATTCAAAAAGATTTGTAAAAACATTGGATACATTAAAAACTTATTTGAACTATCCAAGTTTCTTAACATACCATCAAAAATCAGTTTTGAAAACTTAAACTTTTGATTTGTAGCTAAACATATAACTGCAGATGCAATATTAGTACCAAATTCATTCCAAGCAGTTGATTTTGAACTTAAACATTGTAAAATGGTATGTATAAGATACTTCCATTGAGGGAAAAAATAAGATTTATAAAAAGTAAGTTTATCAGAAAGATTCTCATATCCCATTAATTAAAGGTTTTCAAAAATTTCAGTGTTTGTTAGACAAGCAATACCATCCTCATCATTAAATTGAAGATCTCTCCTCACAGATGATTCTGATATTACTATTGTCTTGCCCTCAACCTTGGCATGAATCTGTGTTTCATTATTGACTGTTTTGGCCTTAACAGTAGACCAAAAATGCTCAATGTATGAAACATAGATAGTAGGATTCACAGTTAAAGCATACCTGATGGGATGCGCATTCAAAAAGTCTACTATCTGAGCAAAATCATCATGCTCTGGTGGTTTCTCCAAGTAAGCAACCATGTTGTGAGATTCAATGTATTTTAGACCCGCCATAGATGATAATTGATGAAGTCGATGATGAAATCGAATTTGGGTTAGTGAATTTTTAGAGTGTGTTAGTGTTTGAGAGTAATTATGGTGTGATCGAAAACGGTTTTATAGAGAATTAAGCAAACCCAATTGTGAATTCACCATTTTATAGACAAAAACTACCCTCAACAGTTGTAACTCCAACGGTAATCTAGCAGTAGTAAGTTATCCTGGCAGCACTAACTTTTTGCCTAGCAGCATTAAGTTTCACCCAACAGTACTAAGTAAAGACCAGCAGTACTAAGTAATGCCCAACAGTATTAATTCTTGAGTTACCAGTTTTAACTCCAATTTCATCCTTAACAGCTTTTGCATTTCATTCCAATCATCCTTTGTGTATAATCTACTGCATATTAACACAATTAACCTCCTCACAATCAATACTTCAGAGGTTAAGCATTCCAATACTTGAAATCAGATATTGAAATCTACTAACATCAAATGCTTTTGTGAGCAAATCTGCAACATTCTGATCTGTGTGGATCTTGATCATCTGTATAAGCTTTTTCTCATTGGAATCTCTGATAAAGTGATGTCAAATCTTAATGTGCTTTGTCTTTGAGTGAAAAACAGGGTTCTTCACTATGCAGATAGTACTCTCATTATCAATATGAATATTAGTCTGCATAAAGTTATATCCATAATCCAACAATTGATTTTTGATCCAAAGCACCTGTCCATAGCAATTGGAAGCAGCTATATACTCAACTTCAGTTATGGAATTAGCAACTACAGTCTGCTTCTTGCATTGCCATGAAATCAACCTGCATCCTAAGAATTGACAACCTCCCATTGTAGACTTCCTATCTAAGCTTACTCTGGCATAGTCACTGTCAGTATATGCCACCAAATCAAAAGGTGAATTCTTAGGATACCAAAGGCCCAATTTAGGTTGACCTTTAAGATATCTAAAAATTCTTTTCACAACATAAAGATGTGAAATTTTAGGATTGACTTGGAATCTTGCACAAGCACATACTGCAAACATAATATCAGGCCTTGAAGAAGTTAGATACATCAATGATCCAATCATGGATCTATACAAGTGTTCATCTATATCTTCTCCATCTGTATCATTAAGCAAAGGCTTATGGGTTTCCATGGGTGTGCTTGCTAATTTGACATAACTAAAGCTAATTTTTTTCCAAATCTCAGTCACATATTGTTTGGCTTATAAAAATCCATATTCCTTATGTTTACACTTGCCAGATCTAAGAAAATGTAAGCTCTCCCTTAGAACTCATCTGAATCTTCTTATTGCTTCATCTTCTCAAAACTCAGTACACATCTTCCTTGCCTTGTAACACCAAAAATGATATCATCAACCATATACTTGAAACTAACAGCATATCACTTTATCCCTTTTAATAAACAAAGGTTTTGTCTATTTATCTCTCTGAACTATTGTCTAACATAATAAGTTGACCGGTTTTTCCCAAGCTTCTAGAAGCTCGATGCAATCCATAAAGTGCCTTTTCTACTTTGTATACTCTGTTTGGGAAGTCTGAATCTCTAAATCCTGGTGGTTGACAAACATAGACTTCCTTTTGCAACCTTTCCATAAGAAAAAATACTCTTGACATCCATCTAGTACACCACAAAGTCTTTAAATGAGGCATAGGCTAAGAATAGCCTAATTGCTTCAATTCTGGCAACAAGAGCAAAAACCTCATCATAATCAATTCCTTCTTCTTGTGTGTACCCTTGTGCAACCAATCTTGCTTTATTCTTAATCACAATACCTCTTTCATCCTTTTTGTTTCTGAAGACCCATTTAGTTCCTATAGCTCTTTTTCCATTAGGTAACTCTACCAAAGTCTAAACTTCTTGTAATTTGAATTGTAGAAGCTCTTCCTGCATAGCTTCTATCCAGCTTGGATCCTTTAGTGCTTGAACTACCTTTTTGGGTTCTTCTTGTGATAAAAAGCAAGCAAACAAGCAATTTTAGAGGTCTTTATGGCTTGTTCTTTGTTTAAGAGTAGTACTAACAAACCTATATTCTTCCAAATTCTATGACATCCTTCTTGTTAGAGTAGATGATTGCAAATATCTAATTACTTGTTCAAGAGGATGATCTTTGTGTACTCTTGTAGTTGGAATAGGACTAACAGGGATATATGTATCCAAATTGTTCATGTCAGCCTCTGCATCAACATCTTCATCATTATCTGAATAGACAATCTCTTCCAAAGCAGCCATATTTGGATCATCAACACATCCATAGATTATATTCTCATCAACATCAGTATCCTCTATGCTAGCATTAATAATAGTTGGACTAACAGTATTAATAGTGTTAGTGCTGTTAATTCTTGCATCATCTTTTGATTAACTCTTTCATCCTCTTCAGTTTGATTACCACCTTCTTTTCCTAGTTCTTCGTTATCCTTTTTTTCCTCCTCCCCTGACGGTTTGAATCTAACATCAGAAGAATCCTTTAAACTTTGAGAGAGTGGTAGATCAGCAACCCACAATCGTAGCAGAATGTAATCTTTACCAGGTACTGTCTCCATTCTAGCTTTACCTGCATTATTACATGCTTCTGTACCTACATTACCATTAGATTGATTCCCTACAACTGGCTCATAGTTCATAGATTATTTTAGTGCATCTATATCAAAAAGCCAATTTGGCCCACTTCCTTCAATATTAGTTGTATACTCATTAAACTTGTCATGCAGGTTCTCTTCCACTATCCTAGTTCTACTGTTGAATACTCTGAATGCTTTGCTATTGGTAGAGTATCCTACAAAGAACCCTTCATCAGCCTTTTCATCAAACTTACCTAGGTGATCTATGGTATTAAGGATTGTAACAGGACACCCAAATGGTCTCATGAAGCATAAGGCATGTCTTCTACCTAGAAAAAGTTCATAAGGGGTCTTGTTGTGAGGTTTGATAACTAACACCGTATTTGACATAACAAGCAGTTTTAACTGCTAGCTCAGAAATGTCTTATGGAAAATTTGAATCAGCCTAGCATAGTCATAGCAGGCCTCTATTTGTTCCTATTTTTCCTTTATGCTAAATTCATTTAGTGTGGAGTCTTAACAACACTAAGTTCCCTCTTAATACCCTTCATTTCATAGAACTGATTCATGACCCTATTCTTTTATGAATCAGTCCATTGTCACATCTAATCACTTTTACCCTAAGGTCTATTAGATTTTCTATGCCTGTTATGAATGTTTTAAGGATTTCACTAGTTTCATCCTTAGTGGCTAAAAAGAAAACCCAACCAATTCTACTAAAGTAATCTGTGACAACTAGGTAGTACATCTTTTTCATTAAACTCTTTACAAATGTTGGGCCAAACAAATCCATGTGTAACATTTGTAATGGTTGGCTGATTGAACTAACAGTTTGGTATGTGCTTAAATACACATACCTTTTTCTTAATAAAACAAGCTTAAATAACCCAAAAACGGACATAAAATGCCAAATATATGCTTGTTTTGTGTTATTTACTGTGCAGGTAACGGATATTCACAAAAACACAAAAACAACGCAAAAAACCAGACAAAATCGAGCACGGGATTGGAAAGAGGGAGAAAAACCGAAGCCGAAGGCATACCCATCTTCTATGGACCAACCCGGTCCCACTTAATGGGCCGGGTCAACCTGCATTATTTTATACAAAAGCATTTTATTTAAATAAAAGCCTAAAACCATAAACTCTTAAAAAGGCCCAAAACAAAAATCCCTTAATAGCCCAACCACAAGTCTGTTAAAACCTTTTCACCACCAGTCCTAACCATATTACATCGTTAGTCCTTAGGGACTAAGACAGTTAGTCCCTGCACCCTTACACCGTTAGTCCCTAAAACCTAACTCCGTTACACTTTTACCCCTTAACACCTAACACCCATTAACCCTTTATCTTTCCCAATTTAAACCTAAAATGGCGGGAGGTACCTATACGAGCCTCAACCCACTCCTCCATTGATGTGAAATCGTTCAACAGACCCTTACACCCTCCTGACACACGCCAGTACCACGTGGCACATTCAAGCTCTCCTATTGGAGAAGAAATGGACGCGTGAAGGGATATGATCAAAGTCAAAGGCGTTTTTAAGTGATGAGCTATGATTTAAGCTTTCCATATACTAATATGGAATGATTGGAAGGTGATTGAAGGCGGCCTTATTTCACAAGAAGCACACCTTGCATCTTGGTTCTTTTATAAATAGGATTTAAATTCTTCATTTGTAAACTTCTAGTTTTAGGAGTAGTTTAGTCTTATTTACCAGCTTATTTTCTAGCTTATTTATCTTTTTAATACTGAATTTACTTTTTCTAAGTATTGTTTCTCTCAAGGATTGATCAATAAAAAGTGAGTTTCCATTTTATTTTTTTCCAGCTTATTTACTGTTTGCTTATCCTACTGCTTATTTTTTGCTTATTATTGCTTATGGCTGCTTATTTTGTCCGTATAAATGCTTTTCATGTTTGTGGTATGACTTTTATGACATTTGAAAGCGTCTTCTTAAAAACTGTCTCATTTGTGCTTCAATCTGCTTATTGCTTATGCTATTTGATTTAGTGCTTATTTCTGAATCTTTGTTGATTAATTGTCCTTAAGACACTTCATGCTTAATCAGTTCTTAGACTTTAAAGCATTTCATAATCTATTTAAGTTTAAAATAGATTTTAGAATTTTAAAGGGGTGTTTGGGTTAAGGGTTCAAAGTGGGCCAAAACAGTGTGTAACACTGATTTGGTTCTTAAGACTATTTAACTAAGTTGAATTTAATCTCAATAAGGAAGATTTTACAAGTTGTTAAAGTTTAGATCTCAAGTTTTAGGTTAAAGCTATTCTTAGTTGTAATCTGGGGTGTTAAAATTGCTTATTGGCTTAGATGTTGATTAGTGGCATTATAGTGTTGAATTCATGTTTATATGAGGTCATGCATGTAGTAGAATGAGTATGGTTTAAGAGTGCTTTAGCTATTTGAGTTTTGTCAAAAAACGTCACTTGTTCTCTTAGTTCTTTAAAAGCTTTAAAAGTGTCATTACAACTTAGATTAGATACGTTTAAGTAAGTTTTAGAATCTGAAAATCACTGCACAAGCTCTTTGTGATCCTAACTCAATCTGTTTCAGCTTATTTTTAGGTTTAGAGCTTATTTAGTGGGTTATTTTTAGCACTGCGTTTAGTGTTTTGTCCTCTTAAAGCCAATAAAAACCAAGTTCATTTTAACTGCTTATTTGCTTTTGTTCTTGTTGCTTATTTGTAATTGCTTGTTTTTGGTTAATATTTGCTTATTAAGTCATATTAGTAACCTTTCATAGCTTTTTGGAGTTTCTTTTAGCTTATAAGGTGTTAAGGCATAAACTGTTTTAAGTATAAAAAAAAGCTTATAAGCTTTAAGTCATTCTGTCACTTTTACTAGCTTATTTTTGTGCTTACTAGTTAGTTTTATAAAAAATGTTTTCATAAAATTTGCTTAACTAGGACTCAAGTTTAGCTGAGTTTAAAAAAAAAATCAAAAAGGAAATCTCAAGGGTCGAACCTGAGACCTTCCCTTAACACACACACGCATTTAACTCCACTCTCCACTACACACTCCCTCTTGGGTCCTTTTCGTTTATAGATTGCAATATTTAATATATAAGGGGTGTTGGCCTTATAAGCTTACAGCTTATATAAGCTTATTTATAGCTTATTCGTTTAGCCAATTTTCAAGTTAGCATTTTTCTTAGATTCCTCATAGTTCAAACTACTTTACCTGATTTTTTCAGATTTTTCTAAATTAGTTTAGTATTTTTAATATTTAATTTATATTAAAAGTGTTTTTAATTCGTAATAAATTAAATAAAAGTCAAAAAAATATATTTATTTTTTCTAAAATTTTCTTTTATCATTTAGAACTCTAAAAAATTAAAATTTCTTTTCTAGGGTTAAAATTTGATAATTTAGTTTTTAAGTCGCGTTTTAAATTCCCGTTAACGTTTTTGTGTTTAATTCGTAAATGATTTAATTATTGCTTGCCTTTATTTGTTTTTGCATCATAGATATAGAATCCAAAATCAAAAATCTTAATCTAATCAAAATCCTGATCTCAAGCTTCAACTCGAAGTTCAATTCACGCCTCGTTAGGAACAATAACGACCCGTGAAACGACTAGAAGGGGTCCCCTTCGAAATCGATACTTCCAGAAAAATATTTTATTCGTGAGTTGGTTTATTGCTAATTCTATTATATATATATAATATATATATATATATAGATTATATATATATATATATATATATTATATATATATATAGAGTATATATATAATATTTATTGACAACGATAATTTTTGGCGCTGCATGCCGGGGGAGGCTGTGTACGAATTCAGGTGACGTTGAAGATTGTTTTGTAAGTTCCTTCCTCGAAAGTTATTCTTGTTTTTGTGAATATTTTCATATAAAAAAATACAAAAATAATATAAAGTAATCAAAAATCCAAAAAATAAAAAAAAACCAACAAAAGAATTTGAGTTGTCAATTGTTAAATCGGCTCACCTTTAGGATTACAAACTATAAGAGAGGTATAAGGAGGGTTGATCCTACAAACTTCGACCTGAAAGGAGAAGGTTTTTAAAACGCTTCGCGCTTACCCACTCCTCCGTTTCTTTGTGCGTTTTTCTAGAGAGCTATCGTGCACCTTTGCTTTCCGGTTACCAAAAATATTGTGTTTGCTTTAAAAAAAAATTCTTAAAAAAATTCTTCTTTATCTCAAAATTGTTTAATTCTCATGGAATCATCCGTCCAATTCATCTGTGTCTTCTGTAGAAGTCTGAGTGATGAATATGGATGTCCATGTTCTACTTGTGAGTTATGTGGGAACGACGCTCATTATGGTTACAATTGTCCATCACAAGTTCCGTTTGTTTACAATCAGGACCCGTGTTTCAATCAAAACCTTGATAAATTTCCACAAACTTCACCAATTTTCCACAGCAATATCTTTGTTGTGAAGACTGCGGGGGTCCTCATGCGACTTTTGAATGTCAACCGATGAATCATTCTACTTCTTCTGGTTTTGACCAATTCCAACCCCCGCAGTATCCCGTCATTCATCAACCTCGTTAGCAAATGAGACGGAATCTGTTGCTTGCTAAGAGAAACTAATAAAGCTATACGACCTTTTGACACAAATATAATAATCAACCTCCTGAAGAAAAGAGTATTGCAGTATTGCTAGCTAAGAAGAGTATTCTTACAGTTATGCAAACTTTGGAAGAAAAGCAGAATGATACAAAAAGTATGCAAAAATTGATGCTTTAACTCTCTAAAGATTTACAAACTCTTGGTAATACTTCGAATCAACTAAAGCAGGAAGAGCAGGATAGTTCTCAATATTGGAAGCCTCCTTTTTACTATTCTGATGATGATGATGATTTCTATAGAGAGAGTATTGATGAAACTCCTCCATCAGATGAAATCACACCCGACCTACCAATTACGGACTCTCTCGTAATGGAGGATGAGCATCTTGACACTATTCCAGAAACGGATTCGGACGACGAAATTGAGTCCAGTGTTAAGAACCTTAACCTAACCCTAAGTGAATCCGAGGATTTATCCGATTACGTAAGTGAGTGTGATTTGCCAATTTTTGACGATTCCCCTCTCGACGTTTTTAAAGATAATTATGTGATTTTCTCTAGACCTCTTTTTGATTCTTATGGTGATTCTACCTCTAGTGAATATTCTAGTGATAACGAGTCATTTCTTGAGGAGGACGTTTTCTCGAACCTTCCTTTTAAATTTGACATAGAATCCATTTCTAGTGATGTGAATCCGATTTATGATGAGGTGTTAAAAGATATTGATGGCGCAAACTATCTCATTGATTATATTATCGATTTTTCTCCTAAGATTGATCCTCTTCTCGAGGAGTTCGCCGGTGAACTCGCTCTTATCAATTTAATTCCACCAAGAATTGCTGGAGCCGACTTAGATCCAGAGGGAGATATTAGTCTTGTTGAGAAATTGTTATATGATAATTCATCTCCTCGACCTCCGGAAGAACATAATTTTGAAATTTCTGATACCATGATCGAATCTTTCTCCTCATCTCCTATCCCCGTGAAGGATAGTGACTCTCTTATGGAGGAGATCGATATATTTCTTGTTACGGATGACTCGATACCACCGGGTATTGATAGTGACGGCTATGACTCTGAAGAGGATAATCTTTTTCTTGAATATGAGCCCGATCCGGGCGAGTTGACTAGAGTTGTTGTGGAAGATATTTTTGGAGAACCTAGAGTTCGTATGCCTAATGTTTTACCCACCCATCCTACCATTTGTCAGGATCTGGACTTCACTCTTTCTACTGATTTTAGTGGATCCGATCTTATAGTTTCTTTTTCTTTCAGAAATAGAAACAAGACTTTCGATCCGGGAATATCTATTGAAGTCCAATCCAAGAGATTTCTATCACTAAATCCAATGTTTCTATCTCATTTCAGTTTTGTGATCACTCTTTTCTTCAGTGCTTAAAACTCTACTTGCCCATTTTCATCCGAAATTGAGGACAAAGTTTTCAATCCTGGAATTCTTGTTTCAAAAGAGGAGAAATCTCCTCATCTCTTATCTCATCAGGGCTTTAAAGTTTTCAAGATCATTCATAATTTCCTTAATGAAAGCCCGATGATGATCTATGGAGGGGACATGCCAATCTTGGATGTTCCTTATCTCCATTTTTATCCTCCTTGACCAAATCAAGTATGGGGGATCGAGTCAGGCTCACGACTCGGTTAACAAAAATAAAGCGCTTCTTAGGAGGCAACCCGTGTTTCTGTATTGTTTTTATTTTCTAATAAGTATGACGTGAGGAGGCCCGCCTCTTCCAATCTTGTGTTTTTGTTGTTTATGATGATTTGTTAGGATTACCCAGACTATGAAGACTCTCGTGCTCGTGGTTTTGTCCAACGCTCACTCGATCTTCATCCCTTTGCATGCTTATTTCGGGAATCCTATATCCTTGATCTTATTGACTAACGTTTAATCTTTGGCATAATTAATAAACGGCTTTAGATTTACGTGAGATTCCCTTTTATATTAGGAATATACTTTGAAATTAGTATGAGGGGGTTGGCAACCCCTACACATTGAGGACAATGTATCGTTCTAGTATGAGGGGGGAATCTATCGATTTGATCCCACTTGCATTTGTCTATGTCTTTCACGTAACCCCGTTTTACCAAGAAAAAAAATGTGATTTTAGGCCAAAATTTAAAATTTTTGCAAAAATAAAATAAGTGTTTATCATAAATGTTGACTTTCCGCTGGTGAGAATAAGAATAATTTTTGACTTGACCGAGCATGTTGAGCTCTAGCTTACTCCCTTAACCTTTATAAATGTAGAAGCTTTAAAATGCGAATTCTAGCTCAAAAGGCCAAGATTTTGCAAGTTTCCATAAATGACTTTAAATATGCAAAACTTAATTTTATTTGGCTAAGCATTCGCGGATCTTTTTATTAAAAGATTTTAAATTTGCGACGAAACGAGAAATGATAGGGTTAAATAATAGGTGGAAATGCTAAGCAAGGATTATTGTTGAAATCTTAAAAGCTTATAAGTGTAATTTGCGGCCTTTTCTCCCAGTAGCTTCTAAAATGACTAATAATACGTGCTTTTTTTGAAAGACAAGTTAGAGTTTTATCACTCTTAAATTTTTAGAGTAAAAAGCTTTATCGATGAATTGGATAATAGAGATTTTTGATCAAAAATATGCTTTAATTTTCTAAAAAGAAATTTTCCCAGTATACTGTGTAAATATGTAATGTTAAAAAAAATGAAAAAAGTAAAAAAGAAAAAAATGAAAATGATGTAAAAAATATAATAATGTTGCTAGTATATGTTGCTTAATAAATAAAGGGAAAATGACTTTTTCTAAAATTTAAACATTCTTTTGAACATAACTTGTTAATCCCTACAAAATTTTGAAACCGAACGTTTGTTAATTCTGATCAGTATTCTCTGTGAGGTGTCAAAAGCCTGGGCACTTGACCGATGAGGTCGGGAGGTTCCGAGAAGAAAGTCACTCTAAAGGAATTAACTTACCTACAATGTCTTAATTTTGGAGGAATTAGCTTGCTTTGAGTTATAAACTTACTAAGTTTTACGGAATTTTTTTAGTAAAGGGTTCAAAAGTCAGAGAGTCTCGACAAATTATTCTCTGTGGGGTGTCAAAAGCCCGCGTCACTTAGCCGACGAGGTTGGGATGTTCCGAGAAGAAATGTTGCTACATGGGACAATCTCACCTTTGAATTCATATAACTAAAAGTGGAACGTGAAACTTGGAAATGTTATAACTATCTAAAAACGTGGGTTGGATGGTCAAAAATTCAAACTGAGCACACACACCTTAATATATTATATCTGTCGGGAGGAGAAGTTTTACACAAATTGCAAATATGAGTAGCGTTAGCATCCCAACTTGTAATTAACAATGATTTCATTTTTAAGCTTAGTTTGGGAATAAGTGAAAAATCAAGGACGATGAATTTATCCTTCTAGGGCACCTTAGGATTGAGGTGTTTCTTATTCAGTGATCCTAAATGTTATGATCAATAATGAAAGTCCAGCATGTTGTACATAATGAAAAATAAGAAAAATGTGTGCAAGAAAGAAAATGGTAAAAATGGGGAGCGTTTAAAAAACTAGTAATTTCTTAATCCCTTTTAATTTTACACTTTGCTACTTTTCAAGGTATTTAATTTAAGGGGTTGAAATCTTTGGTTTTCTAAACATTGATTTATTTTATTGCGTGAGGACACAACAATAGTTTAGTATGAGGGGATTTGGTATGTTCTTAAATACACATACCTTTTTCTTAATAAAACGAGCTTAAATAACCTAAAAATGGACATAAAAAATGCCATAATAATATGCTGGGTTTGTGTTATTTATGTGCAGTAACGGATATTCACAAAAAGACAAAAACAAGGCAAAAAACCAGACAAAACCGAGCACGGGATTGGAAACAGCGTGAAAAATCAAAGCCGAAGGCATACCCATCTTCTACTGACCAACTCGGGCCCACTTAATGGGCCGGGTCAGCCCACATTATTTTATACAAAAGCCTTTTATTTAAATAAAAGCCCAAAACCATAAACTCTTAAAAAGGCCCAAAACAAAAATCCCTTAACAACCCAACCACAAGTTTGTTAAAACCTTTTCACCACCAGTCCTTAGGGACTAACACAGTTAGTCCCTACACCCTAACACAGTTAGTCCCTGCAACCTAACTCCGTTACCCTTTTACCCCTTAACCCTTAACACACGTTAACCCTTTATCTTTCCCAATTTAAACCTGAAAATGGCGGGAAGGATCTAAATGAGCCTCAACCCACTCCTTCATTGATGTGAACGCGTTCAACAGACCCCTACACCTTCCTGACACACGCCAGTGCCACGTGGCACATTCAAGCTCTCCAATTGGACAAGAAATAGACGCGTGAAGGGATATGATCAAAGTCAAAGGCGTTTTTAAGTGATGAGCAATGATTTGAGCTTTCCATATACTAATATGGAATAAATGGAAGGTGACTAAAGGTGGCCTTATCTCACAAGAAGCACACCCTGCACCTTGGTTCTTCTATAAATAGGATTTAAATTCTTTATTTGTAAACATATAGTTTTAAGAGTAGAGTAGGATTGCTTATTTTACAGCTTATTTGTCTTTTTAAATATTGAATTTACCTTTTCTAAGCATTGTTACCCTCAAGATTATTTAATAAAAGTAAGTTTCCATTTTTAGTTTTCAGCTTATTACTATTCAGCTTATTGCACTTTTTATTCTTTGCTTATTTCTGCTTATTATTGCTTATGGCTGCTTATTTTGTCTCTACAAATGCTTTTTGTGTTAATGATATAGCTTGTAAGTCTTTTGGATTAGTTTTCATAAGAACTGCTCTTTTAATGGCCAAAACTACTTATTCTTATTGCTTATTATTAAGTGCTTATCTCTGCATTCTTATTGCTTATTAAGCCTTAATATAGTCAGATTATCATTTGTTTTTGGAAATATTGGTTTAAAGCAGTTAAAATCAAGGTTATAATGAAAAAGTGTTTTTATAGGGGTGTTTGGGATAAGAGTTTAAAATGGGTTAAAAGTCATGGAAATTGTTTTAGGTGTTTAATTCAAATTTCATAAGCTCCAGGTAAGTCTAAAAACAGGTTTTCAAAAGCCTAGATCAGTAGTTGTTAAGTTTTAAGCTTGTTTAATCAAATTCCAAGTCTGGGTTGTTATAAAGTGTCTCAAACTGCTTATTTGGTTAAATTCTTATAAATGCATATGAGGTGTGTT
>BQNB010077944.1:0-17637 GCA_026074375.1 Tanacetum coccineum
ACTTTGCCTGCCCATAAAAGGGTACGCATAGCAGCATAACCGCTCCAAACGAAAAGAAACATCCAACTACCTGAACCTCGCCCGGCATCAAGGAGACTCGTCAAAAACCTTAAGATGTGTAACAACATCATTTATAACCTGGCCTCACAACTCATCAAACAAGAACTGTCTTAAAACCAAATTATAAATTGTTACAAAACTCAACATTTTTTGAAAAATCGGCTCGACTTCGAGTTGATTCATAAAATAACTTTAACCAAAATCACATAAACACGTCTAAGGCATACTAAGGTCTACAATAAACCTTACGTACCCAACTTTAACTAAAAACTCCCAACGATCTTTTGCTCAACGAACAAGTGTGGATACTCAGTTTACCTGAAGTCCTAAAGACCTCGCTTCGAGCCCAAATGGACCTTAACTACCACCATTCTACTGCATTTTAACCTCTTAACTTCACGGTCACTATTCTCAACAGGTTCTTTTACAAAACGAAAAGTTTGTCAACCTTGATCTCATCCAATGGCACATGCAGGCTAGCATCCACCTAACACTTCTTCAGGTTTGACAAGTGAAACGTGTCATGTACACCACTCAATTCCTCAGGCAATCTCAACCGATAAGCTACAAGACCGATTCTTTCACGAATCTCAAATAGCCCTACATACCTCGGTGCTAACTTACCCTTTTTCCTAAAGCGAATATCACCTTTCCAAGGCAACACTTTTAGCATAACACGATCACCCACCTCAAACTCTAACGGTTTAAGCCTATTATCAACATAGCTCTTTTGACGATCTCTCGCCGCCTTGAGCTTCTATTTTATCAACACCACTTTATCAGTCGTCTCTTGAACCAACTCAGGTCCAATCAAACTACTTTCCCCAATCTCAGCCCATAAAACAGGCGACCTACACTTCCTTCCATACAATGCTTCAAACGGAGCACACCAAATGCTCGAATGATAACTACAACCAAAATCAATAACACATGCCCTCATTATATCTTCCCAAAGTCTGAATCATACGTTCACTTTGTCCATCCGCTTGAGGATGCTAAGCAGTACTCAAATCCAATCGCGTCTCTAACACTTTCTGCAGCGTCTGCCAAAACCACGAGGTAAATCATCCATCTCAATCTGAGTTAATCGTCACTAGAATTTCATTCCTTGCTATTATCTCATCAATATAAATCCTTGCCAACTTCACATCTTGAAATTTTCTTGTATAGCTAGAAAATGAGCTAACTTGGTCAGTCAATCGACCATCACCCAAATCACATCATACTCACTACTTTGACCTTGGAAATTTAGTAATAAAATTCATGGTGGTTCTATCTCATTTTCACTCAAGTATCTCAGGTTGTTGCAGCAAGCCAAAAGTCTTTGACATTATGGTCTTCACCTTTTAAACAAGTCCTAAATTTGCTAACATAGATAGCTATATCCTTTTCTACACGTGGCTACCAATACATGTCTCCAAGGTTATAGTACGTCTTATCCACTCCCGGATGTACCAAGTACCTTGATGCATGAGCCTCATCCATTACTACCGTTCTCATCATTCCCTGCTAACATAACGTATATACGATCCATAAAGTACAAACTCTCGTCCTCCTTCTTTTCCATATGACAATCTAACCCATAAAGCCTTTCTGTGAGTACATTCTCTTTCTTGAACGCCTCACTTTAGGATGCCAATATCATTCCTCTTACTCCATATTGAATGGTCATAGCCATCGCTCAAACACGTCTAGGTTTCACTCGTTCCTTCCTTCTTAACGCATCAATCACCACATTTGCCTTACCTGGATGGTAGCGAATTTCATACTCATACTTACTATACAATTTAATCCATAAAGTATAACCATCATCTGCTCTCTTTTCCATTTGTTGGTCCAGGTCACGCAGCATTTCTATTGGTGCGTTCTCTACCTTGGATGTCTCACTTGAAGTAGCCAATATCTTGTCCTTAACACTTAACTGGATAGTCATGGACATTGCTCTTACTCGTCTTAGTTTCACTCTCCCTTTCTACTCAACGCATCAACCACTACATTCGATTTATCGAAGCGTCACACAAATCATTCTTCAAAGTCTAGAAAGCCTCCTCTCGTTCTGCGCCCCACTCGTACTTCTGATTCCTCTAAGTTAGGGAAGTAAGGGGTTTAAAAATCTTAGAAAAGTTTATGATGAAACGTAGGTAGGTAACCTGCCAATCCTAAGAATAATCATATCTCGGATGGTGTCGTAGGTACTTCCCAATTCTTCACTGCCTCACACTAGTAACCTTAGCATATAACTTCTCCTTCCTCAGTAATTCCAACTCTAACTTCAAATGAACTCCATGCTCCTCTTCTTAACAAACAACACTGGTGCTCCTCACGGAAAATGACTAGGTCGTATGAAACCTTCGTCTTGCAACTCTTGAAGTTGTTCAGACAATTCTTGCATTTCCAAAAGTGTAGACAATATGGAGACTTCTCGACTGGCGTTGCTCCAGGAACTAAGTCTACGCGAAACTCAACTTGTTATTGCGGTGGTCATTGATAAGTCTTCCGGAAACACGTCAATAAAGTCTCGTACGACGGAAATACCACTCAATTTCGATTCACCTACCTTAGTGTTCATTAAGGTTTTCACGACTCCTTGAGTACGTTCACCATGAACTCGAAGTATCTCATCACTTTCCAACGATATCCTAACCACCTTCTCATGACATACTATCACAAACTTCCTCTTTGACAACCAGTCCTTTCCCACAATCACATCAAAGTTTCCACGACTCAACGGTATCAACGAACTCCAAGGGTTACTAACAATCGAATAGGATAAAAAACGATTATCGAGTCAAAGGCTAGAATGCATATAGGAGATTCCACATATGCAAATAGACATGGATCAAATGACATAAGAATCCTTTGAAAGAAAAAGGATACGTATATGTACCGAGTGAACACGCAAACGAAAAAAAATCAATAGACATGCCACGACAAAAGAACATATAAAAAAAATATCAATACGAAGGACGGAAATTCTCATACCAATTATCGACTTTACTCGAAAGACTAAATTAAATAATGTTTTTATAAAAATCAATTTAAAATAAAGAATGTCACTTTAAGTATAAAAATTATTTTGAATAATAAATAAAATTGTCTTAAATGTAATCTTTATAAAATTCATTCTGGTTGTCATAAAAATCTAGAGATGGCTATCTCTAATAATATATCGTACCTTACCACTATGAATCACTTTAAACCTGCTTTTTATAATAAAATAAAATTTATTTAACCACTCAACATTTTTCATATCCTATTTACATAGGCCATTTAAACATATTCTATTTACAAAGATCATTTTAAACACAGTTTTTTTTCCAAACACTAACACAATACTTAAAAAGGGCTTTTATAATTAGACATCAATTATAAAATATGTTACTCAAACAAAGGACGCCATAATACCAAAAGGGATCGTAAAACACCGTACAGACTCTAACACAATTCTATTGTTTGAAAACGAAAGAAAATACAAGGAACCATATACTCAAAATAAAATCAAACGAACTCGTACAAGAAAACTCATGCAAGACGTTACGTACCCAAAAGAAAACGTAAGGTCTTATCCAAAATAACGATCAACAGAGCAAACCTAAAAGCATCGATACTAACATGTCGCCAACGGGTTACGAAAACCAAGGGATATACAAAGAAGGGAGTAATGATCCACACTAATATGTTAGGAACAATTAGTGCTTAAAAGAAACCTTTGATACTCATACGAGTAATCAATGCAATGAAAGAACTAACGAAACGCGGCTATATCCGAAAAAGCAGATTCCGAACAACCAATATACATCGAGACGTCGAATAGGAAAATCAGGTATCCTTACTAACAAAGTACGATGAAGGGATGCTAAGCTTAGACTTAGGAAATCCGAACAAACAACCGAGCAAACGAACAACCTCTATAATAGCAATACTAGGTATCCGCAAATACTAGATAGAAGGGAAACTTACTATCTATGCAACTCAACTTAACATATCATCCAATTAGGGTAAGAGAATAATTCTCTACCCATACCATCATCCTTATCATGAATACACATATCAATAAAAAAACATATTACACTACCACCTTACATTCAAACACAAATAAATGCAATCATGGTCACAAGTCTACGTGTGTGATGCCTTTATAATTATGTTGGCCACCATAATTATAAGTGCCTCCTTTCACACGTGTACTTACTTCCAAGATTACCCGTTTCAATCATAATTCACATATAAGCGCATATACCACATTGCACATCTTAAAATACTCCAATATAACACACAAAGGATGCTCCATCAAAGAAATACTTACTTATATAAAGATAAAATCAAAACGACATAAAGGAACGAAAGTCTCGCAATAATTCCCAAAATACGAAATATCCGAAAGAACTAATCAATAACAACATGACGAGGTAAAGGACGGGATAAACTTATGCTGGGCCTCGCTTGGGTTTGACTTTGCCTCCACAAGAATCACCCGACTCCGCAGGTCCAGCTCTACTACGCGCATCCGACCAACGATCAACTATCCTATCTCCTTCGGTTCCACAAGAGGCTCCTCTTATGGATCCTTATAACGCTTAAGTCCAGTTGGGAAAACAGTTCCCCAACGAGACTCCTTACGGGTGAGGGAAAAACATAGCTAAAATACTAAGAAAGTAATACATATCATATCAGATAATGGAAGACAAAATAACTAAATGAAAACTTAACAAACTAGGAAAATATAAGCTATGCAATATAGCGGGGAAGCATAGCAGTTATAGCATTAAACACTTAAGCCCTAAATGCATCTACATAAAGGACCCCTAGGTTATAGTCTAGGCTCGACCACCTACTTCTCTATAACCAAAGGCTCTGATACCAATCTGTCACACCCCGCCGAGGCGGAAACACGAGGCGTAACGAGAATGGATATCATCACAACACAATGGTGTCTACTATAGAGAAATCTAAATGAAAGAAATAATCAAATGGACACTATGTGTCATGACAATACCCAACACAAGATAGAGGAGTCTTGCATTACTAAAGTAATGTCATACACGAAACAAAATGATCCAAATACTAACAATCTCCAACAAACAAGTATCAAGCAAAACAAATGTCATAACTGAAAAGACTAGAAAAGACAACTCCACAAGCAATGCCTAGGGTCTCTCTAGCCACTCTTCCTAACATCCTTCTTATCATCATGATACTCACCTGAAAATGATGCTTAAAACGTCAACATAAAGTTGGTGAGAGTCATAGGTTTAAGACACGATAAAAATCCAACTACGCATTACTGTGATAATAAAGAAAACATTGCAGGACAATAAATGAACTATCATACAGGCTAGCATGCACAACCAATCCAATACAATCCAATCCAATACAATCAAATTACACGATTTCCCAGTAACGATTTATAAGACGTCTCAATCGTACCAAGGTCCCTGTGGTTACCCCCTTAGCCCCGGCCGTGGATACTCTCAAAGTAACCATCCTGCCTGCTAGGCCACAGTACCTTCCACTAAACAGGCCATGGATACCCGCAGGTGATCCCCCCTGACTTAGTTCACAATTCTCAATATCACATCACAAAACATGTAGCACACAACATACAATAGTCACGTATAGTCCATGCATCTTTGACAACACATTATCACAGTAATCAAAACATTTCCAAACACTTTGCATCATTTCCACCCCAATAAATCGTAAGAAAAGAGGGGCTATGAAACTCACCTGAAGCACAAGCAGCTTCCAAACAATATTCCCACAAGCTACACAATACAAACACAAATGTGTTACACGCGACCAAGCTAAAAGCTCATGTCCATGTAACACTCATATGATGGATGTCTAAGGGTTTAATTAACCATCATGGGTCACCCCGAAACCATTCCCAAACTTAACCACTTTATTAACTCCTTCCACTAGTTACTTATAATTAACTCAGAATTGCAGAATTTTATCATGACTTTACGTACATCAAACCCTCACTTAATGACCCTCATAAATCATCCCAAAAATCACCTATGTTCATTTATGAGTATATTAACTACCTTTGGATTTCCAAAAGCCATTTACATGTACAAGTACTCCTAAGAAAACCAAACTTTAAAACAGTCCCAATTCGGATCTGATTGCACACTAAAAAGTTTGGACCTATTAACCATACTTAGACAAATAATTAGAAGATATCCTTATGGGGTTTATTTATATACATATGGAACTTAACTACTGTAGAAGGGCTAAGCGTAATTCGAATTTTAAGTATAGGTTTTACCCTCCTAAACATGACCTAAATCTGACCTGTATTTACTGTTTTGACAACTTTTCTTGTAACTAATGTTTAATCAACTTCCCGAACTCCAAATCAATCGAGGCTGGACTTTCTGAAAAGTAGACTCTTTAAACTACAATTTAGGCACTGGAATCATATCAAAACACGTTTTAATCATCTAGATATCATCAGTTGAACACAACCCTAAATTCTGCTTAACCCTAAATCAAGTTTTAACGCAAATCTAACCTAACCAATTGCATGAACATGACCCTAATCAAGCCCTAATCATTCTATCATCATTAAATATCATTAATATTCTGAATTTTATGAAAACCCTAGATCCATCATAA
Source organism: Tanacetum coccineum (assembly GCA_026074375.1). NCBI lineage: Eukaryota > Viridiplantae > Streptophyta > Magnoliopsida > Asterales > Asteraceae > Tanacetum > Tanacetum coccineum. The sequence goes on from BQNB010077944.1 coordinate 6,682, forward strand.
ATTATGTTACATGAATATATAAATTAGATAGGATTAACATGCTTACCTTGAATGCTAGAACCTAAACAACGATTCTTGAGGTTTTCCTTGGATCAACAATGAAAATTGACTTCCTTAGGGTTTTGGGGCTGCATATGAACGACCAAAAGAGGGGAAGGGGAAGGGGATAATGGGCTAGGTTCATTGGTATTTATCTCTAGTGGGTCCTTATCCTTCTCTAAGCCCAATTTGATAAAAATTATAACTCCTAAACCCAATTCCTAACCAAAACCGATCGCCCCCTATTTAAATACATATATTTATATATATATTTTTTAAATTATTAATTAACTAATTTCCTTCATTACCTTAAGTTTTTATAAAAACCTAAGCTAATTTGATCAAACCTTTTTACTTAAACGCTACTTACTAAACTTTCTAAATATAACTTTCATTTCACCAAACCACTTTCTATTTTTAGAAAGTTTGCTACAAACTTCTATATTTCACTCACTTAACTCATTTCCAACATGACACATTTCCCTTAAATGCTTAACACTTAATCATCAAACTATTGACGTAGCATTGCATGCAATACGCCATTCCTTTCCATTATCACTAAACGTGAACAAATGGAATACTCATTACCAAACACAAACACACTCAAAATGAGATATCCATACACCTCAAAATGATATTAAGCACATACTTAAACCACTTAGCACACATATATAACACATAGCACACAAGAATTCGCACAAAATGGACTCTTTGCCATTTCTAAAGGTATACACTAACCCGCTCAAATCACGGTTGTCACAGTATAAAAAAAGTAATTAATAAAAACCTGAAAGAGGATAGTTTAACGAGCAAGAGGAGCAGTGGTAGTTTTACTAACAGCACCAGCAACACCACCTGGTTTTAGCACCAGAATAAACAACTCATTTTTTACTAAGTCGTGATCTAAGGTAGCCTGCACCATAATATGGACAAACGGTTATCCATGTACATTTAATTATGGCGTCATTATGTACGTGGCCAGGTTACATGTTCATATAAAGCCAATATCAAGAAACAAGATGATACAAAAACCATTTCCAAATCTTTTAGAAGGTGTAAACGCTATGCATGTATAGTTTAAATTAAAAAGAAACCCACTTAAATATTTCATTGTAATCAAGTATTATTTCAATACTTCATTTTCTAATCAGAAAGAACTAAGAAAGTACATAGATTACTTTTAAGCCTTTATGAGATCAGACATAGAAAAATTGAGATTCATTTTACACCTTAGAACAAATGGTTAGTATATTTTCGTTCACAGATAAAGAAAGAACTTAAAAACGAATTCAACTGATCATGAGTCAAATTTGAGATTACTTATTTTTATAAATGGTACTCGTTTCGGTATAGTACCGGTTTCTCAAAACCGATACCGGTAATGGTACTAGCTATATCTTCGCGTTTCGATGGTTCGGGACTAACATTTTTGGTCAGAATTAAATTCCGGTACCTCAAAAATGGCTTGTCGGTACGGTATAAAATCGGTTACCGTTTTTGCTCTTCCTTAAGTAAAAAAATTACTTATCATCAATAGACCTTTTACTTTCAAATCAAACTGCTAATTTCCAACGTATCTTAGTTGTATTTTAGTAACCGATCATAAGTCAAATTTGAGATTACTTATTTTTCTAAACGGTACTCTTTTCGGTATAGTACCGGTTTCCCAAACCCGGTACCAATAACAGTATACCTCTCGGTTCTGGGATCGGGACTACATATTTTGGTCTGGAATAAATACGATACCTTAAAAATGGTGCCGGTATGGTACCAAAATGATATCGTGCTCATCCCTAAGTAAATACATACACAAGCATATTTTCGACAAGTAAGACACCGTACGCGTAATCTAATCGAATCTTATGTGCCTCAAATGAACACCCACTGCATCACTTCTTTACATCAGTTGCATCATGTACAGAAATACACACACAAGTATATTTTCGACAAGACACCCTACACGTAATCTAATCTCGTGTGCCACAAACGAGCACATGTTGCATCACTTATTTAAACTAAATGCAGCATGCATACAAATACGCACACAAACACTTTTCTACCACTGAAGCACCCTATGCGTGACCTAGTCGAACCTTATATACCAAAAATGAACACCTACTGCATCACTTCTTTACACCAACTGCATCATATATATATAAATGAGCACTTTTTGACCGACAAACCTAGACTATAAAACTCTTAATGGAACCTTATATGCCATAAATGAACAATTGTTGCATCAGTATTATAAAATTAACTGCATCAAACATACAAACACTTTTTAAAAGAAAAAATAAAACAGCACGTAACCTAATGAAAACTTATACGCCAAAAAACACTTGTTGCATTTGTGTTTTAAAATCAACTGCATCATGTAAAATCAATTAAATGGTCTAATAACAACAGTAAAGTTTTTTGTTACCTTACAGGTTTAAATTCGAGTATTTTTTTCTCATCTTGATACACCAATGGCCACTTATCAGAATGATGCATTAACAATTTTATGGTTTGTATATCAACATACGAAGAGGTTTAAATCGATTGAGATTCATCTTCACCATAGGTTTGATGCAATACAATTTTCTTGAATTTAGTGTGTGCAATATTGTTGTGAATTTTAGTGTGTGAAATCGAGAGAGAAAGTGTGTGAATTTCAGGGTAAAAATGAAGAAGGGTGTTGATAAAATATAATGCCTAAAAATAATAATAATATTTTTTCACATCTTTACGTTTTGATAATCACAAAATATAAAAACGTTCAACGTAAAATTAAACGTAAACAAGTATTTAGTAGTAAATATTCACTTCAATCTTATATCACTCCAATGTATGAATAAACAAATGTTTGATGCATTTTATGATCAAATGAAACTTTAATAAAATGTTGTAAACTTTTTATAAACATCTCGGGCTTTCATTCTTGCATTTGATGATGGTGATGGGGTGTCATAACGGTGAGCTTAGGTTGGTGTTCGGTTATTTGATTCGTCGGGCATGTCTTTATTTGAAATTGTAATTTTATCGATCGTAACCTAACGTAGGGGTGAGCAGAAAAAACCAAAAAAACCGAAACCAAACCGAAAACCGAAAAAAATCAAACCGAAAAAACCTACCGAAACTAGAAACCGATAGTTCGGTTTTTACTTTTTCAAAAATCAAAAAATTTCGGTCATGTTTCGGTTTTCGTCCAAAAACCGAACCGAATCACTTTTCTAATAATATATAATTAATATAATATAAATAAATAAATAATATATCTAATTTTTAAATTCAAAACCCTCATTTTGGGATAGTGATGAACTTCACTATATGTTTTCATATATTAAGCCGCTGCTCTCACAACCACCCAAGATCATCATCCACCACCTCCACCTTATCCCTAACTAAAATGCCCTATGTTTAGTCTCTTCAAATATGTATCCTCTACCATTTTGCATGCAAGTCCTATGGAGCTTTACTCAGTTATAGGACTTTTTTGTACTTTTAATTTCGTGTATGAAAGCATGTTATTTCCTTATGTATGCATGGAGTGTGCTTCACACACTACATTCAATTATTAATGACATGATCATTGTTGGTTGTTATGTCATATTTTTCTTCCTTCTAATGTTAGAATAATTGTATTGTTCTAATTCCGTTTTTGTAGCTAAAGCAAAACATAGTTGATTCCTTGGTCCCTCGAACGAGGGGAGCACACATCAAGGGGGGAGCCTTTATTCGTCGATTTTATAGCAATCTCCTTGACGATGCCTTTTTTGATTCTACAAAAAGGGGGAAAAATGACATAAAAAACTCAATAAATACTCTGTTCTAAAAATATTTTTATTTAATGAGTTTAAATTTTGTAATCATCAAAAAGGGGGAGATTTGTTGATAAATATATGCCTAAAATTACAAACATACATTAATAATATTTTTTCACATCGTTAGTTTTGATAATCACAAAATTATAAAACGCTTAAACGTAAAATTAAACGTAAATCAAGTATTTTAGATAGTAATTATTCATTTCCTACTTATTCACTCCAAGGTATAGAATAAACCAACTGCTGATGCATTTTATGATCAAGGGAAATTTTTTAAATGTTGTAAACTTTTTATAAAACATCACAAAAAAATTTTTACATTAAAAGAAATGTTGTATTCAAAATAAAACAATTTTGAATTTCAAATTTTCGGACCTAAATCGTGCAAGAAATGGTCCAGTAAACACGTCCCTTTGAATAGGACAAAAAGGCGAGTCTGAATAAGGGGCGCCCCCTTTAAATCATGGGTGGCCCCCTTCAATTATAAGGGGGCCGAACCCATTTAAGGGGGCCCGCCATATTAGACCTCCGCTCCTCCTTTTTTCCTATAAATTTAATGGATATTCTCCAACATTTGTCTCACTTTTTACACTCATCTTCGGGCTCAAAACAGCCCCACTTATCACTCTCTAAATCCTTTGTCATTTATCATAAAGCTTTGTTTCCAAGTGATCCAAGCTATATTCCTCAAGTGCAAGAGAAGAATACTTCCAACATCAAGTGAAGAAGTATTACACCTTAGTGTGCATAGCAATCTTGTTGCATTCATATCACATATTTGTAAATCAATTGTATATCTTGTAAGTTGTGTGTAGTAGCTAGATCTTGGGTGATCTTGTACAGTTATAAGTTAGATCGTTGTGATCTTACCCAAGTAGTGTTAGGTGTTGTGATCATACAAATAGGTGGTGAAGCGAAGCATGAAGAGTCGTGAAGTTTTGAAGAAGTCGTGAAGTGTAAGAGTTGTGAAGTGTGGATGAAGTAGTAAAGTTGATGAAGTCGTGAACAAGTCGTGAAGTTGTGGTTGTGATAGTTTGCGTTCTAGCTAGATTAGAACTCGACATTTAGCTTGTGTCGTAAATTGATTAGCAACGTTGTGTTACGGTTTTCTCTGCAGTAGGGCTTTGTTGACCCGCTCGTGAAGAAATCATCTCGAGTTTGGTGCTCGGGGAGTGGAGTAAGGCGAAAGGTGCTTCGTACCCGGAACCACTATTAAATCCTCGCGTTGTTGTTTGAATGTTCTTACTCTTTATCTGATTGTTTACTTTATCATTTCATATATTTAACATGTTCATATTGGGACGCATTGAATTTCACAAAAAAGGTCGAATCTATATTTTACAACATACATAAAACTTAAATTAAAAAGCTCGATAAACATATTCAACCCCTCCCCTTTAAGTTTTCCACAAATTTAAATTAAGGGAGTCACTTTCAAGTATAAAAAATCATTTTAAATAATAATGTAAATTGTCTTAAAATGTAATCTTTAAAAAATTCATTCCTGGTTGTCATCAAAAATCTAAAAATAGTTATCAAATGGGGTATGTGTGCTCCTTACCACTATAATCCACTTGTAAACAGCTTTTCTAATAAAATAAAATTTAATTTAACATCAACAATTTTTCTATATCCTAATTTGTATAGACCATTTAAACATATACCATTTGCAAAGAGCATTTTAAACACAATTTTTCTCCAAACACTAAGCACATACTCAAAATCACTTTGTATAATTAGAAATCCAATTATGAAATATGTACTCATACAAAATGACCCCATAATACCAAAAAGGAATCGTAAAACCACCGTACTGACTTAACACAAGTCCTTGTTTGAAACGACAAGTAAATACCAGGAACATATACTCAACATAAAATCAAACGAACTCGTACAAGAAAATCATGCAAGGGTTAGTCCAAAAAAACGTAAGGTCTTTATCCCAAACTTAACGATCAACGAGAGCAAAACTAAAGCATCGACACTAACACATCGCAATGGGTACGGAAAAACAAGGGATTTATACAACCAAAGGAGTAACATAATCCACACTAATATGTATGGAACAATTAGTGCCTTAAAAACGTTTGATACCCATACGGAGTAATCAATGCAATGAAAGAAACTAAAAACGAAACGCTCCTATAATCGAAGAGCATAATTTCGAACAACAAATTTACATCGAGACGTCGAATAGAACAAACATCAGTATCCTTACTAACAAAGTTACGATGAAGGGATGCTAAGTCTAGACTTAGGACATCCGACAAACAAACGAGCAAACGACCAACCTCTATCAAAGCATACTAGGTTTCCGCAATTACTAGAGTAGAAGAGAAAAACTTTACTATCTATACAACTACTTATCAGATCTCCAATATAGGATAAGAGAATAATTATTTTCCCATACACCATCCCTTACATAGAATTACACACTATCAATAAAAAAATATATTACACTACCACCTTACAACCAAACACAAATAAATGCAATCATGGTCACAAGTCTACGTGTGTGATGCCTTTATAATTATGTTGGCCACCATAATTATAAGTGCCTCTTTTCACACGTGTACTTACTTCCAAGATTACCCATATCAATCATAATTCACATATAAGCCACCTCTTACACCGTCTAACTTAGCACATATAGGATGCTCCATCAAATAACTACTTACCTATATCAAAATAAAGTCGAAACGACATAAAGGAACGAAAGTCTCGCAACAATTCCCAAAATACGAAATATCCAAAAGAAATAATCAATAACAACATGACAAGGTAAAGGACGGGATAAACTTATGCTGGGCCTCGCTTGGGTTTGACTTTGCCTCCGCAAGAAATCACCTGACTCTGTTGGGTCCAGCCTATTCACGCATCCGACAAACAATCAACTATTCTTATCTCCTTTCGGTTCTATAAGAAGCTCCTTATATACTTAGTCCCAATTTGGGAAAATGGTTCCCCAACGAGACTTCTTACGGGTGGGGGAAAAAACATAGCTAAATACAAGGAAAAGTAAATACATATCATATCAGAATAATGGAAAGGCAATTATAACTAAAATGACAACTTAGCAAAATACGAGGATATTAAGTTATGCAAAAATAGAGGGAAAGCATAGCAGTTATAGCATTAAACACCTTTAGCCCTAAATGCATCTACATGAGGGACCTCTAGGTTATAGTCTAGGCTCAACCACCTACTTCTCTATAACCAAAGGCTCTGATACCAATCTTTCACACCCCGCCAAGGGCGAAAACACGAGCGTATAACAAATAATGGATATCATCAAACACAAGTTGTCTATATAGAGAATACTAAAATGACAAACTAAAAGTAAGCAAAGACACAAAGTGTCATAATACATACCCAAACCTAATGGTGTCTTTATTCATGAGAAAGAGTTATCGTCAATAATGCATGCACAACATAATCCAAACAATTCACTGCAAACTCCATTTATTCAACAGAAAGCATAAATAAACTCCAAGCATCCTACTGGTTACTTCTAGCCACTTCGCTCTATCTTTGCAACATTACGCTCACTTGAAAATGATGCTTAAAAACGATCATACATAGTTGAGCGAGGAATCATAGTTTATGACATACAAACATATCAAACCTAAACTTTCAATGCTGCGCAAGCTACCAAAAATAATTCATGCCACAAAAATAACCACAACGGGGAACGGAATCGTGCCCCGATCACAATACATACCAAAATCATCATGTGCGCTACATGACCTCATATTCGCCGACGCAGTCTTATCACCGCCAACCTCATTTTGCATATTGGGATTCCACAATTACCAAACTATATTATTCATAACGCACGGACGGAAACATGCCCACGATCCAATACCACATGATTATTTGCTTAATTGTATACTAATTTTACCCGGATTTTTTGCCAAATAAAGCAATAGTATTGCAAAAGAAATAGAAAAATGTGTGCTTTTGTGTCTAAATTGTGCAGTAAGGTTTTAAAAGACAAAAAGAAGCAAAACGATCAAAAAAGCCATTGTACACACAAAACCACTTCATAACCTTATTGGGCTTGAAAAAGCCCAATAATCAAGCCTGTACCTTATTGGGCCCAAACCCAAACCCAGCAAGCCCAATACAAACCCAAACCCAAGCCCAACAAAAGCCCAAAATCCTTTTTATAAAACCTTAGGGACTAGAATTGTCATTTTTAAATAGGTTTTATAAAAGAAAAAAAGGTTTAAACAAACACAAGGGCTGGTTTTGCAATTTACCCTAACCTTCCCTTTCCCTTTTAGTTATAAACAGCAGGGACCATTTATGCAATTACCTTAAACCCTTTCTTATTCTCTTTAGTTATAAAAACGCAGGGACTAAAGTGGTCACTGTTATTTTCTAAACCTTTGTTATAACTAAAATTTCGGCTTAAATGAAATGAAAAGAGTAAGAAAGGTGAGGGGCTATTCTTGCATCTTCCCCATTCTTTTCTTTTAAAACACGAACCATAACTGTACCCAAACCCGCTTCCCGCCAAGCCTCATACTACCCTTCCCCACGGTTTTATGGCCAATACCACCTCCCCAGTACACTCACAGCTCACCCCTCACCATTTCCCACAACCCATTGCCCCTATAACCTCTCCCCTGGCACAATCACACAACCCGAAGCACCCCATCCATGGCTGAGAACGATGCAAGGCAAACGAAGGGTTAGGATTGCCTTGTGAGGCTTCCTACTCTCACAACCAGCTCATCCCAAGAGCTAGAAGTCTTTGAAGACTGCTATAAAAGAAAGAAGAGCAAGCCGAAGACAAACAACTTTTACTATGTCTTTTTTTAGTGTAATTTAAATTCAGCCTTTCTTTTAAAGCATTTTAATGTAATCCATCTTGTACTCTACAATTTTAGTAATATCAATTCGTATTTCAAGTTACCTTACGCTTTGTTTTCAAGTATAAGTCAAATTTCATCAAATAAGCTTTAAATAAGCTCGTTTGAGCTTATTCCTTTTAATAAGCTCAATTTCAGTTTATTTTTGTTCTTAAGCACTAATAATCTCAGTCTAATCATTTACATCAAGAAGATGATCACTTAAGGTTGATAAAGCTCATTTTCAAGCATCAAAAGAGCTAATAAGCTCAAATTTCAGCTTATTGAGTTTTAAGCCTTGGTTTAGAGGCAAGGTGCCATTAGGAACACTGAGCTTCTACTCTTGGATAGCTCTAGTGTGAAGATTCTTCAAAAATAAGGTTTAACTCTCTCAATTCCAAGTTAGCATTTACTTAGTTTCTCATTTAGCTTATTTCAGTTATAATTGCCTATACTTGTGCTTATTCCTGTTACATTTAGTTTGGATAGCTGTTAGTTGTGATTGTTCTAAGTTTTCTAAGTCTTAAAATTCATTTAGCTTTCATATTTACATTTCTGTCATAGCTAGTGATAGTATAAGCTCATAGAGAGACTAGCTTATTATTACTAATAAGCTAGGCATTTTACAGTTTAATTAGTTGTATTAAGTCAATTTTGTTAGAAGTAGATATTAGGTTTAATCTGTTTTAGTTTTAAATAGATTTTAAAGTGCCAAATTGTTTTTGACAGATTCATAAAGGTGTGTTTGGATTAGTCTGAATTTGACTCAAAAAGTCAAAGGCATTTTGTTAAAACTTTACATTCAGCTGAGTTTAGTCCTTTAATAAAGATTTACAAAGGTTTTGAGAGTTATATTGTTAAATTTCAAGTGTTAAGAGTTTAAAAACCTTGTTCTCAGCACCAGGGCAATTTTAGCTAAAAGAGGTTTAGGTTTTAGGCCTTTAAGAGCATTTTAGAGTTTAAGGTTGTGCTTTGTTCATCTAGTATTACTTAGTAAGGTGTTAGCTCTAAAAGTTTATCCTGTATTAGAGTTCATTGCCATTTGCACCAGCTGCCAAGTACATCAGCATCTTTCATAACAGCAACAAGTTTAGTATTAGTTCATTTCATATTTTGAGTTTTTCATTTCCTAGTGAAAATTTTGCAAAAATCCTTTTACCTAGTTTAGTTCAAGGAACATAGCATAGCTTATTTTCAAAATCTCAGCTTCTAAAATTTAGTAATAAGCCTTCTAGCTTATTTGAAAAAAGCCTTAAAACTGTTTTAGAAAACCTTGCACTCTTCCATCTTAATTTTCCTTCTAATGTTGTTAACACTAGGTTAAGCTTAGTTTAGAATCTTTCAATACATATCTTAGGCATTAATAAGCATCTTCTAGTTTTCATTTTCATCAAGTTATAAGATCACAATAAGCAAAAATCCAAAAATCTTGTTAAACAAGCACTTTCTGTGACAGCCATGGATTTTCTTATTTTCTAGCTTATTCCTTTGATAAAAGTTAGAAGTGTCTTTATTAAAGTTGTTAGGATTAAGCTGTTAAGCAACTTTGTAGTTTTAAGTTTTTGCTAATTCTCAAAATTTAATAAGCCAAAAATAAGCACAAGCGCAGGGTCTGTTTTGTTCTTTTCTTAAACTACAAGGGTGCCCGTTTTCTCTATAGTGTAAAATTTCTAAAGTTACCCCGCCTACCCTGTTGTTTTATTTCCAACCAATTCTACCCTGTCTTTCTTAATAAATAAAATAGATTTAATATTTTAGTTTTTAGTTTAAATAATTAGGGTTTATAGTTTTAATTACATAAATTAGGGTTCAATTGAGTTATAAAATTTAGGGCTTTTGTTTCTATTAAATTTCTGCACTCTTTTAGCATATTAAAACCATTTTTCTATATTTTTCCAGTTAAATTTGTATTTTCTAGCAATTAAAGTAGATTTTAGTTATTACTTTTTCTTATAAAAATCATAAAAAATAGAAAAATAGTTGAAAAATTAAAATTCTTTTTGCATTAATTTTCATTTTAAATCTAGTATTTTTGAAAAATAAAAGAAAAATTTTAGTGTTAATTTTTAGAAAAAGTTTATTTTTGTTAATTAATTAAATCTTAGAAAATTCATAAAAAATCCAAAAATTAATAAAAAAATATTTTTCTTTTTTATAAAATTTTCTTTTGTCATTTAGTGTCTAGGAAAAATATAAAATTTAGTATAAGCTTTATTTTTCTTAAATTTCAGTTTTAGACCCGTTTTTACCGGGTA
>BQNB010077945.1:0-23539 GCA_026074375.1 Tanacetum coccineum
CCTAATAAGACCTGTGACACTCACAACCTCAGACCTCTATACTATTGGAATATGTTAGTTGAATTAGCACCTATACGACTAGAAATGTGTGAGCCTATTGGGGGCACACACGTTAAGACACGAAGAGTACGTTTATTATGTATTTGATATATATAACTCATTTATATTTATTAAATATATAATATGTTTCACGAAATATATTTAAACGGTCGTTAGTTTCCGTTGGACGCTTAACTAACTTTACATATTCGTTAAATAAAAAAGAGAAGGGCTTAAAATGTCGAATATGGAAACCCCTGTCCTCCTCCTAAATGTGGCAGATTTTGGAGGATTCTAGAAAGGGATTTGTGTACAAATTATAGTGATAATGATGAGTGTTTAGGATAAGATGGAAGAGTTGTGATAAGCTAAAGGAATTAAAGATTATCTTCAAGGTTTTAGAGTTATCTACAACTAGGATCGAGGTGCTATATAAACACCTCATTCCTTCTCCCTTATCTAATCTCGTCCCACACAAACTCAAAGAAAAAAATAATTGTTCCCTATCCCTGTATTCACATATTTGGCAAGAGTGAAAAACAAGGAATCAACCAAAAGTTGTTATGTTCTTTTCTTTTCTATTCGTACTACATATCAACTATAATAATAAACAATTGCGTATTATACATGCATGTGAAACCAGTTGCAAAAATTACTTGTTTCTCATTTATGTTTGACAACAAGTATTTATCCCCAAGTGGTATTCGATCGTGTTTATTAAATAACATCAAAGCCTTTATTTGCTTCGTGGTGTTATAACGTGAAGTAAAGACTAGCAACTTGGCGTACTTGTTTGACGTGTTGTGTGAGCAACCATAGAGGTGGTAATTTAACCACTTTGTTTCATTAGCATTTGATTCTTTAAGAGGTATGATTTCTTTATGTTTATTGTGTGTTAATCATATGTACCAAATTTGATCCATATCCGCTGCGTACTCGTAGTTGTTAATGGTTAACAGTTATTTAAATTCCAACAGTGGTATCAGAGCCAACTCGTTTGGTGTTTTATGGGTTACACACATTATTAAACACGCTAGGGCTGCATGAAATCTTGATTTATTTATTGTTTTATTCAAAAATTATGGCAACTATATGCAATACTTACCATGAATAATGAATAAACACCTAGAATCAATACTAATGTTACTTGATAATAAAAAGAATAGATTAAAACTAAAGGTTAATTAAGCTGTCATATTATTCTATTCTTGATTTATTTTGGCCTTAAGACTCACGCAATCATGCTATATGATGGGTGTGGCGATCTAGGTACTTTAGTTGAAAACCTAGTGAGAGTCTTTTGGTTCTCTAATTGGGGAAGGCTCTTTTGAGAACTCGAGGCATTATATGATTTACTGCTTTCAATATAAGAGTATGTCTTCACTTCTACTCCAAATTTCCGCCTGTTTTAATTGATTATATGTGATATGCCAGTGAGGCTCCAATAATTGCAAATAGACCTTATTAAAACTCTTATAAAACGGACCTGTACTTATAGAGAAACTTGGATTGAACATGTCTAATATTGCACACATATGCATACTCCCTGTGACCAGTTATGTGTTATTTGCAAAACGGGGTTTTTTGAACAAATTTAATACGGACATTAAACTATAAAATTTTATTTTTTGTGTAATTTTAGTTTTTTATATGCGCAGTATGAGGTTGATTGATCTTTAATCTTCTCCCGCCCCACTACATGCTTCGGCATATGAGGAATTATTGAAATGAGTCTTCGTCGCATGTAGGAGTACATAAAGGTGTTTGATCCAATGTTGGTAATTCTATCCGCTATATTGGCAGAATATAAAACAAATGATAACAAGGGGTTTTCCATAACATAAAATAGCTATCATTAGTCAAATGAGAAGTACGGCTCACCCATTATTGACAAACTACAAAGAAAGTATTAAGGCGGTTTTTTATGACTACGTCTTCCCAAAAGAAGTCAGGTTTTTAATAAGCTTCGCGCTGACCTGTTTCTCCGCTTCTTTGTGCGTTCAAAATGGAGCTACCGAGAACATTTGACAAAATGATGTCTATACCAAAAAGGTTAACAAAATGTTTTCTTAACTTGTGCTACAAGATGTTTTGCATGCTTCTTGTACACGATTTTGTCACATTTATGTGTATACCCTTAAATGAAGTTTTAAGTCTATGCCAGCCAAATGAAGAACACGTGCATTTGGATTGTCTTCTCTGGTCAGACCTCAGGGCCTTTCCAACCCATGGCGAATTTTTTCCATTGGTCAGACCTTTGTCAATTTTCGCACGTTCTCTTTTGGTCGACTTAAATCGAGTTACCTGGTCAGACCTCGGACCCGAGGCATAAGATGAGACAAAAACATGTACATGACCTTACTATATGAGTTACTAAAGTCATGTGTCTCATAAATCTAAGAGTTGCATTAACAATGCAATTAACGCTCGTCGCTTACCTCTTGCCCTACTTGTTTACACACTGGTCAGACCTTTGGTAATAAGTGGGAGGACAAGTTGGATCTTAGTCTTATTAGTAATTAATTCTTTTAAGAATTTAATTATCAAAAATACTAAATTGAACTTTCTATGTTCTGATTAATTGTGTTATTGCAACATAATTCGTAAACGAAAGTTTGTTTTCTTAAAAGACAAACATAGTCTCTTTTCCTGGTAAGAAGAGTGAGACTTACTCCTATCTCTTCTCATTGGTTGACAAGAATAAGATAGGGTTATAATTGAATTTTCTCAATTATATTTAAACTCACTTTCAATCTTTCATTACCCTTTTCCGGTTCTGAAATCTTTGAAAGATATATTACTTTGTGTAACTAGAGTACATTTTGTCTATAGCTACCAAAATAATGACATCTTGCACTTGTCACGATGTATGAGTTTAAGCCGCAACGAGTAAAGAAAATTACTAGCAGGTCTTCTAGGTATTTTCTTGGACTCATTTCATTCCTTATAGTGCTAAACACCCTTGTGGTTAGACAGACAGATTAAGGAGGAAATGCATGCTAAATATTCAAGTTAATGAATACATGATGGCTAGTCCCTCATCTACATAAGTAGAACTTCATATACTCTGTACAATACCTAAGTACATTGCTACTTGTAGGCATTCTAAGAGAGTAGGAAAGTAAATAAATCGCTATTTGCTTTCTACTGGTGATGTAGCACTTACAATGTTGACAAATCCAGTGGGAGCTTTATGTTTTATAACTGAAATAACATTCATGTGAGGTTGTCAATTTCAGTTGGAGCTACAAGATTCCTTTCTTTGTGAATTGCTCATATTATTTCTAGCTTGCTTTGAAATAATATATTACTTTTTGAATATGAACAACCATTGTCTAAAGGAAGATTGCATTTTATTTTAAACATAACATGTTGCCTTTCCGGTGTTGCTTTCCGAAACGTTATCTATAGAATAATAATCCACAATTCCTTGTTCAACATTATGGTTTGAAATCTACTTGTAATATCTATGACACTATCATATTGTTTAAACAATCGAACACTTGTCGTATGGTTTGTCTACTTTAGGTAATGTTGTCTCGTACACAAGTGGGAGAAATCCTAAGTGTGTGCAAGGAACATTATATAACAATATGATTAATTTGTTTCTCTTGACCGCAAGGTAAGAAAGCTAGTAAATCTACTAGGACTTAAACACACAAGATGTTTGTTGCCCTATTATATTCAAAAGTCAAGATATAATATAAAGATACTTTAACTTATTGACTATATGATTTAGTCAGAATAATTATGGTTAATTATATAATCATGATTATGAAGTATGAAATTAACTTGAAATTACCATTGAACTCAAGAGTTTGCGTTTATGATTACTTTAGTTAGTATAATTATGTTTACTTGTTAAGACATAAATATAAAGTCCTTGAATTAATCAATGACTTATAACATAAAGTATGTAGTAACATTGTTATGTCTTCTTGTTAACACATAAACATAAGGTCCTTGAATGATTCAACGACTTATAATGTATTTGACATGTTTTGTTTTCTTGTAAACACATGATCAAAGAATTCTTGAACTGTCTTGTCTTCTTGTGAACACATGAACATGAAGTTAATGTACTTAGTCAAGAAATATACATTATAGCATGCACTTGGTTGTTAAATATTGTGTAATCAATTTGGCTCGACCTAATTGGTGAGTATTTGATCCAAAGAGAATTAAGTTATCTAGGGAATTCTAATGGAGTCTCACAATTCCAATACTCATAGAATACCACTCTATCATAGTATGTCTAATGTGTTGAAACAAACTATATTTGTATTATTTAATTTTTGATAATTATAATTGCTCTACCTCCAAAATCTATCAAGGTTAGAAATTTACGTGTGCCATGGATACACTCAATATTGTTCCAACCTAAAAGGTATTCAAGACATTATCTATTTATAGATTAGGGATGAATCCCATTAGGTCTTGATTAAAGTTCTAAAATTTGTTAATATCTTGTAAAGCATATTATTAACAAGCTAGAGATGAGAACTGTAAAATGTATTTTGTTGTCCTAATTAAGAACAATTTATTGTTGCTTAAATACTTAGTGTTTAGAGAAGTATCACTTCTTACAAAAGTAAGTAGGAGCATCTAAAAATCTTGAAGATATTCAAAAACAAAATACATAACCTTCTGAATATACTTGCTGATGTCATACTAAGGTTAAAACATGAAAATGTTGAACCAAAGTATAATGTAACTCTCATTCATAAATCCGAAAGGATGCCTCATCACTTGAGTGATATTTTAATGTCAATGCTGAGGAATATAAGTTAAAGGGTCATAATAAACCTGCTAACTAATAAGATGAATTATCACATCTTGGATCTGATAAATATCTTAGAACTATGAATGATAAGATGCAGTCCTTAAAAGATAATCAATGGTTTGAGATTGATTAATCTTTCACCAAACAGTAAAATGTGAGGTGAGAATGAGTTTCTTTTGAAGAAATGCTCATAAGGACAAGATTGTATACATATTAATGCCTGACTGAAGACAAGAGTTTTTAATCTTACTCAAGCAATTGACTATGATTAAATATTTCTTTTCTACACGCATTAATGATAAATATAACTAATTGTCATACATGTTTTCTTGAATATGAAACATAAAGTGGGATATGTTTACCTTTGCGAGGACGGTGCGTAATCAAGAGGGTTATGAGTCTATATTTGGAATATGACAATTAAGTTTTATAACTCTTTCCTTTATGATTACTTTTGCGAGGACGGTGTGTAATCAAAAGGGGTATGAGTATATATAATCTTTATAAAGTATACAAGATAAAAGAATCCAAGTGTGGATTAGATCTTGCATCTAGGAGCTGAGATCTTAAGTTTAATTACAATATGTTTTTTATTAAATTAAGATAATTCTCTAGTGTACCTGACATCAAGTGGGATATGTTTTTTCCTTAAAATTCATATGTTGTGTAACATATTGAAAGCATCATTCCATTTAAGATAGATGTTAATCCTTAAGATTGGAATGTGACTTCACTTGGAAATTTAGGAAATAAAACAAACAACTTTAGAATGAAAATTTAATGAAATAAACATATGCGGAAATTAAGTCCAACACAATGCAATGCATCATTAAAGCAAGTCTTAAATGATATATTTCACTTGAGATAATTTAATACATGGATGGAAACCTTGTGTTTTTTAACAAAGGATTCATCATGTATATCTTATATTGTGTATGAGACTGGTTGTTACTTTTGCACAAGAGCAAGATGAGCTAACAACAACAGTATCTAATTGAGAGTGTTTAGATGATTGATAACAACAATATCTAATTGAGAGTGATTTAGATAACTGTTAAAATAAATGTTTACGAATTATATAAGGCATAGTGTTGTTTGTGTACACTGATGCTAGAGAATAATCAATTCTAGTTGAAGTAGGATTTCATCTTTTATGATAAATCTACTAACTAGATATGCTCAGCTAAGAGCATTGTTGCAATACACATTAAAGAAAGAGAATACTTTACATTTTAAGAAATTGTACATATGACTGTCTTAGATAGGTATGTTGCTGACATTAAATACCTTATAAAAGGTACTGTCACATTTACATACTATGATTCTTGCAATAGTATGCAAATATACACACGACACTCATCATAACGTTCAAATTCTTCACAAATTTATGAATTTGAAACAAGTATTCGGAAAGTTTACTCAGATAACTATTTAGCTGTCTTGTAAAGAAAAAGTTGAGAATGTTGGAAACATTGGACTTCAACTTGCTAATTAGTTTCATGCATATCTGTTTTAGTATTTGGATAATTGGGATGTAAGACAATTTTTACTTTCTGATGAATGAAGATACGTGGTATTTGTTATTCATACATATAATAATTGTTATCCTATATTTGCATGTTTAATCCTTGAGTGATTATATCATTCTAAATATGTCCATTGTCGGTTAACAGTATGGGAATATTGTTACAAAAGACAAATGTGAGTGTTGGTTATATTCTTTGAATATATGGATGGTTCCCGCCAAACTCATATGTTATTCACAAGGGATGCATATTGGACACCCCAACCTTCGAATATTTACTTTTGGATCCTTAGTCATGAGTAAAATATCGGAAAATGGTTAGTTAAGTCATCCGTAGACTTTAGAATACAAACAAGTTCTGGTATGTGTGGATGTCACTTTTTAATTCTAACTCAAACGTTAACCTAATAATGGTAGTTATAAAGGCTATTATTGGAAGTGATGTGAAGCAGCATTCACAACACTTGTATTTAACAAAGAATTTGTTCCTCCACTTGATGTGCATTATGATACCATTGGCGCCTCTCTAGAATTAATCAGATAATTGTGTGGCCACACCCAAAGGGTAATCTAAGATGATTCTTGATTACATTTGGTATGTCTGTATTAAGTTCTATAACGAGAATCTAAATGGTTAAACTATATGAAATGAGTTAGGATCCATATCCATGGTTTAACGGTATTTGAACAAAGGGATGATTATATCAAGAGATACATAACCATGCTATCACACCCCGCCAAGGCGGAAACGCGAGGCGTAAACAAGAATGGATATCATCACAACACATGGTGTCTATATAGAGAATACTAAAATGAAAACTAAAGTAAAGTAATGTCAAATTATATAAGATTTAATACCCCAAATGTTCATAAGCAATAAACATACTACTTCAAGTTGTATGTTTTATTTCCTAAATCTTCAGGTGAAAGAAACCTAACATAATACTCCCACTAGCTTAGAAATAACTCAGGAGTTATCTTTATTTAACAAAAAAACATAAGATTATTCTCCTAGATACTTGCAATAATCCATACTGATTTTGCCAGTTTGTAACTGTTAAAAGATTATATGAATTCATAAACTCCTTTGATTACTAACCGTCCTTGCAATAGTAATCATTCAAGAAAGAGTTTTAAATTCCATTGTCATATTTGATCAATATGAACATTAGTATGACAATCTATCATCTTTATATAATTAATACGCATAGAAAGAATATTTAATCACAATCAATTGCTTGAGTATGAAATTAAAAATCTATCATAATGCATCATCGACTATTGTACAACATTTTTTTTCCTCCTATGATTTTGAACCAAGAACCAAACACTTTGGGTATTTTTCTCTTTTGATGAAACTCATTTTAACTAACTTCACAGGCTAACTCTGTTTTAGTTAAAGAGCAAATAAGTTCCAAAATTGATTATCTTTATTACAACATCTTAACAATCATAGTTGAGTCACTAATCTAATTCAAAATCAACAATGCATCTAATGTTCAACCATGGATACAAATTCATAATTAAATGCATTTTAATTATAATCAAGGTTTCATCATGATCTTGTGACTCATATTCCTCAATATTGATATAACATTTATCAATCAAGTATTTGATGTATCCTTGCGGATTTATGTATGAAAATTATATCATTATAAGGTTTAACATTTAAAACCTTGATATGATATTCACTGGTGTGTTTAGAAGGTAATGTATTTTATATTTTTATCTCTTTTAAATCTAAAAATGCTCACACTTGCTTTTGTAATTAAAGACTCTTCTATAATTACTAAGCATGTAGAGGGACATTACAAGATACATTGACAGTTTCTGAGTTTAGTTTGTTAATATCATTCTTCATAAGACTTTTAACAAATTCAGAACTTCAATTTTAAGACTTAAAATGAGTCATCATATTCCATAATCATGATGGTGTCTTATCAACCTTCTAAGTTTGAGTTATTTTGAGTATATACAAGACATACTCAATTTCAAACATTGATAGATTTGGAAGTAAAATATTTAAGTTATCAAAATCAAATAATTCCAAAGAATTTGATTCAACACTCTAGACACTCCATGAATATGTGGTATTCTATAAGTAATTTTTATTGTGAGACTTTATCACAATCTTTTAAATAACTTAATTATTCTTTAGGTCACATACTTATCAATTATGTCAAACCAAATTGAATATATAGTATTCAAAAACCTATTTGCATGCAATAATGTATACAGCTTTAACTAGTTCAAGAACTCTATCCATGTTAACTATACATTATTTTGCCTTTGAACAATTCAAAGACTTTTGTTCATGTCATAGCCAAAAGATATAATTTACTTTATGTTATAAGTCTTTCAACATTTAAAAGACTTCATGTTTATTAATTTACATTAAACATAAACATATTTAAATAAAGTAACTCTAAACATCAACTCTTGACTTCAATAGTAATTCCAAGTTAAACAAGATTACTTTATTATTTGGGACATTCCAAGAGCACATAAACCATTTACTTGAAGTAGTCTTTAAGTCGAGATTACTTTATTATTTTAGACATTCCAAAAATACATAAACATTTTACTTGAAGTAGTCTTTATTTCATATCTTGACATATGTTCTGAATAGGGCAATAAGTCCTAGTAGAATATTAGTTTCTTACCTTACGGTCAAGAAAACATTTAATCATATTGTTCGTCGTCATGGTGTTGTACCTTGCACACATAAAAGATAGCTCCCACTTTATGATGGCACAACATCATAACACGTATTAAACAACATGACATTCGTTTGTTTATATGGACAATATGATAGTGTCACAGATATTAGCGTTACAAGTAGATATTGAACCACTTTGTTTAATAAGAAATAGTGCACGACTATCCCTAAAACCATGAGTGTGAATAGTTAGAAAACTATATATTATCTCAAGACAAGCGAGAAACAATCTGGGTTACTATCAAGATAATAAACCTTGTAGCTCCCACTGAATTAGACAACATTACATTAATGTCTTGTTCAGAAATAAATCACGATGCTTCCTAGGGATTTGACCAACATTGCAAGTGTTCAATAACCAGTGAAAACAAATAGTGATCTATTTATTTTCCAACTTTCTATGAAATCTTAATTAGTACCAATGTACTTGGATTTCAAAATTTCTACTATGTAGATGAGGGACTATCTATCAATGTTATTTATTAACTTGAAAATTGAGCATGCAATTTCCTCCTCAATTTTGATTAAAACAAACAACCTGATACATTATATTAGTTTGCCTTTATCACTTTTGCAGTAATAATGGTATTTCTCAATTAAGAACTCATCATTTGATAGCTTTAAGAACATATTCTCTAGTTATCCGAATGTTTTACATGTTTCAAAGTACTCACCACCGAATAAGGGTGATGAAATCTGTATGAAAATATAAATCAACGCAACAACTAACATGTTACGTATTCTATGAGTTTGATTCCATTAGGACAATTCCTACGTTCCTATTATAACTTTTCGGATCAAGAAAGATGATAGAAATGAGTCTCCATGTTCCTTACAAGGAAAAGAGTCTCGGTTTGACTTCTTTAAGAAAGAAACAAACCATTGTTTACGGTTTATCGTTGCATTAATACTATTAATAGAATTGAAAAATTCAATTTTTAGTATTTTCGATAATATTCCTTATAGACAATTAACTACCCATGTTTAAACTTTTTAAACAATTAATTCTCTAAGAGCTAGATCCAACTTGACAAACCACCATACATCATTATTACTAGCAATGGTGTATTCAAAAGTAAATGATGAACAATTGCCACCGGATTTGCCATTCCTAAACTTATGGCGGACTTACTTTTATTACATAATATACTAGTAAGCATGTTCATCCCATCTATGCCTTCCGAGTTTAAGGTCTCACACTAAACCGATTAGTCATCCCAATCAAGAACGTGATTATGTAACACTAACGCTCACGAAAAAAATGTATTAATCACCTTAGGATTACAATCTACATACGTCTCACGCATAGTAAAAAGCATCTGCAAGTGTTCTTAAAATTGGATGGCAATAACTTATTTAAAGGGTATAATATTTGACGTGGCAAATATGTACGAAGAAGCATGCATACATCTTCGTATCATATATTTTAATAAAAAACTTAACTCCAATAAATTTATTTATTACGTAACTACTTATTTTCTATACATCTAATGTATAAATAGTGTTACCTTTTTAAAATTGACGATTCAACGTGTTTTCAAAACTTAAAGATTTTATATTTTATCGCGGGAAAAGATTAAGAGAAGCAAGCCTACATCTGGAATCATAATTTTAAATATTAATAAAAACTTTACTCAATTAAGTTATTTATTACGGTATAACTTATTTTCTATACATCTAATGTATAAATAGTGCCATCTTTAAAAAATTGACGATTCAACGTGTTTTCAAAACTTAAAGATTTTATATTTTATCACGGGAAAAGATTAAAGAATGGTTAAAAACCATTCAAACCCTAGACCATTCGCAACTTCCTAAATAGTATGCAAGGTAAGGAAACTACAACGTAATCTGGTATTATAGGGTAATGGTATCTACAAGACCGAAGTCTTGATGAGTCTCCCCGAACCTTATTGCAACTAAGTAGTACTTTTGCAAATTACGTCATTGATAAAAATTAAATCTTTTATTTGAAAAACACATTATGAACTATAAAATAGTCCATAATAAATCTGATTTCATAATTATTAGTCATGTTTATATTTATTTTTCGAAAAACCCTTTTATTTACTTACATGTCCAAACTTAAAATAAAACAATATAAACACAAACTAATACACATAACACTTATTCAAAACCAACACTTAACAATTAAGTCATGCAAATATCAATTATGATCCAAATTATCTAATAATTAAAACATGTATATATCCATATAAGGCTCTTTCGTCCTAAAAACTCCTGTCACATTCATCGATATAATCGATTGCGTAAGCCATATACAAATATATACCACATAGCACATAAAATTTAAGCAACTTTAGGCCCCATTAAGACATAGCTAAGGTCTTCCCTAGCTTTTAAAGTCGTGGATCTTACCAAATCAAATTTAATGTCTATGTTTTAATTCTTGATCATCATATTTGCATAAAGCTTTTAACAATTAACAAGAACTACATCACATATCCCTCCATGATAAATTGCATGTATTTATCATGGATGCCGAATTAACAATTAATTTTAAACATAAAACCGATCAATTAACAATTAAACGCATCAAGTTTTAATCTTATAAAATTTCATACAACCTAGAATCCGTCTAATTAATTTTATAACCAATAAAGATTGGAACTTAATACATAAAGTTCAAATCTTTATGCATAAAAACGCCCAAAGGGCTTAAAAAATTAATCAAGAACTATAATTTTGTCAAATCTTATTATTTGTAACTATAAATTCTACACGATGGCTTGTGATGCCACTGTTGAGTTTTTACAACTTTTAACCATTAAATTCACGAGTACGCAGCGGAAAGATTATCACGTATAGAATATGCAATTAACAAAGGGATCAAGAAGCGTGAACCTTTTAACAATAAATGACACCGTTCTTAAATATACACATGTGTATAATAAATGATACCATGTTAAAACCACCCAAGATCTAAAGTAAGATCTCTCTACTTTAACACACACAATAGGTTCCTATCAAACAATTAAGTATGCTAGTACTAGTAGTGATAAAGCCACAAAATGCCTTTGACTCTTGAATCAATCAACATGAAAAACCCTTGTGGGTTGTTGGTTTCGGTCGAACAAACACAAACCGAAACCCTTGGGGTTTGGTTCGACCGATCGAGCAATAGGGAGAGAATGAGAGAATTTTAAGGATTAGTTTTTCAAGTTATGAGAAAACTAAACACCCTAATCCTCCTTATATAGCCAAGATAACTTGGCTTGCAAGTTTATTAATTCCACCTCCTCATGAGATTAGGAAATTATTGGCTAAGGGAAAAAAGAAATAATTCTCATACTTTCTTTTTTTCTCCATAATTGCATATTAGTCCTTTCTTTTAACTATTAACGACTAATATAACTCCCATTAAATACTTGTTAACATTTAACGCTCGTTTAAACTTTATCACTCAAATATATTACATTTAATATATTTATTATTAATTGTTTTACGTATTAACGCGTGCGTCCCCGTAGGCTCAAATAAATTCCCGGACATATATTATTTTTACGTGGACATAATCCAACAGCTCCCACTTGGACATGTACCAAATAATATAATAACATTGGTAAGCGTCTAGCAACACGCTAATGCTCTCAGAAATATCCGAGTGTGGTTTCATAAAGTCACGGATAAATGATTTATGTATTTACAATCCCTTTGTTTCGTACTACATCACAACTTATGCCAACGACCCAACCTGTGTTAGACAATCCTCTCTCCCAGAATTGATCACTACCGATAAAACAATTAACCTCCGCTGAAATGCAGAAAAGATGCGCTGAGGGATTTTGTTACAACTGCCCAGAAAAGTACCAACCTAGTCACCATTGTAAACCACCACAATTTCTTCTCCTTCAATCAGGAAACGACCTCGTACCAGCCACAAAAGACCCACCGTGGGGGTTGTTTACAGTTGACTACGAAGATGCATGACCTTGAGGACAAGGTCAATGTTAACGAGGGGAGTATTGATACGATTACAATGGGAGCCACTCGTTAGATAAGTCCACTCTCTATCCAAGTCCAAGTCTTTAGGAGGAATGGGTCTACTATATATTTTATTGTCACATGCATTTTTAGAAGAAGTCTCATGCATGTTAGAATTAGTTAGTTGCATGCATCAGTTTAGCAAAACATTCCTTTTTCCACTTATCCATGATCCCATGATCTTTTATTTGTTCCTCGAGTTTAGGAAAGCATTATTGTTTCTTTTCAAGTATTTATAGTGTAACTTTGCATTGAATGAAATAGAACAGAAAATTGGCTCAAAGTATTCTAGTTTTCCTTCTTAATTTCTTAGAGATTTGCTAACTCAATTAGCTACTTATCGTTAGAGATTTTCTAACTCAATTAGCTACTTATCACAACTCCTCAACATGCACTCTCTCTCACTTTAATAAAACCCATTTCCCCCCAAATTTATCAACTGAGCCCTAATTTTACAAATCTTCTGTAAGTTTTTTTCAGTTGATTGATTCAGTTGTCTTATTATAATGCTTGATTAGATTTTCTACGGTTTAGTTGTCTTAATCAGGGTTAGGGTTTTGTGCATTTCTGCTAATTAGGTTAATTCATCCTTTTTCATTTAGTTAAGTTTTGTTTTTTTGCTTGGGTGTAAAGCATATATAAAGGAAGTTTAGAAGTGAACATGTCGCGAGACTCAGATGTCTAGAAGCGGGCACAAAATGGCGAGCATGGCTCGGCTAAGCTTTGAATTGGTTAAAATCAGGTTTAAATGATCTTCATATATGTATCTTTCACATTTACCGCTAACAACATTGGAATCTCCGCATCACTAAGTTGACTTAGTGAAACTTCACCATCATATCGAATATTTACTCGCTTTTTTCCCGATGTGCACCAATAATTTCACCCAACCTAATGCAATCTCACTTGGTGAGTTTAATTTTTGTGAAGTATCAATACCGTGGGCAGGGATTTTATTTCGCCCCCTTTTGGCATTCACCATTATTACACAAAAGGCTTTTCCTCCATTGATGAGTGTCTCTCTTTGGGGCTACCATGGTGTATATCAAAGTCTCCACTGACTATTGAAAGCTATTATAACATAGCTTGTATGCTATCAACCCGAGACCCTTGGTCAAATATGTATAATTTCCTCCGTATACCAAATCTAAAGTTTCTTCTATAAAATCATTTTTGAAATCATTAAATGTGTAAATGGGCTCGCCCATCACACATGTCACATGCATAGTTTCCCTTATTCTTTTATTGCTTTATGCAATAAGATTTGTGTGATGGGCGAGCCCATTTACACATTTGAGGATTTCAAAGATGATTTCCAAGAAGAAACATTAGATTTAGAATACGGAGGAAACTATATATACTTGATCAAGGGTGTGGGATTGATGGCATTGAAGCTATGTTATAATAGCTTTCAGATCGGTTGAGACTTGATACATAGCATGTTGGCCCATAAGAGAAACACTATCAGTGGAGGAAGAGCCTTTTTTGTGTTATCGTGGTGACTCTGAAGGGGTGCAATAAAGTATATCTTAATATATTTTTGAAAATTGTTTTTTTTTTAATTTATTATTATAGTTTTGGATAATAAAACACAAATGGTGGCTTAACTTAGTTGGTAAACTTAATTGTAACTTAACTGTAAGTCACAAGTTCGAACCTTGCCATGAACAATATTTTTTTTTTAAATCCAAAAATTAAAAAAAAATCCGTAAATTAAAAAAAACCAAAAATTAAAAAGATCCAAAAAAAATTAAAAAATTAAAAAAATCCAAAAAAATATTCGAAAATTAAAAAATTTTGAGGTGGCATCCGGTTAGAGGTGCGCAAATCAGTTAACCAGTTCGGTTCGGTTTGAGTCAAACAGGAACCAGTTTCAGTCAACAGGAAGCCGAGTCTCGGCAACGAACCTGATACCGTTTCGGAACCGGTTTGGGGATCGGTTCATGCGAACCGGTTGAGGTTTGGAACCGGTTCGGTTCCGGTTAACCTGTAAACCGGTTGGTCAGTTTTGGTCTTTTTATGTTTTTTTTTTTTTTTTTTTTTTTTTTTTAACATATAGGAAATACAACATTAAACGAAATACAAAAGAAGTCGTGATACAATGAACGGTTGCAGTTTATTTTTTAAACATATAGGAATACTACATTATAGGAAAATTACTTACATAAACGAAATACAAAATAAAACTAGTAGTATGTGTATTGTCCGTGTCCGTGTGACATAGACCCTCCAGCTCCATCTTGGGTTTCGTCATCTTCTGCCCCGCTGCTCACCATATAATCACGAGGTGGTTCTTCAAAAGAGGCCGTCGATTACTAGCATCTTACGCGAATTCTTGCTCGGGTTAGTTGGAGTGGTTTCATTCATTTGCACCTCGTCATTAAAGCACCTTCGTCAAACGTCCAAGGGCCGTTCAGTGGAGTTGTGTGCTGTCTACGCTCATGAGCGTCTAAGTGGTCCTTTAAACACATACACATCTCTAAAGACTCTGCATCGTGTTTCAATGTCCCAATTTGGCGAATAACAAGGTTTTTCTGCATCGTGACAAATTTTAATATACCGTCTACGGTTTTTCTCACCAGATTTGAAAACATCTTTTAACATTTGTTTGAAAGCCTCTTTCATTTGATTAACTATGGGGGACTGTAAAACCAGCTTGCACAACAAGTTAATGATGGTGTGCAAACACAAAGGACTATGATAAAATCTTCTCCCTAGATTGGTGGGTTGGATTTTAATCTTAGTTTATTCATGGCCGATGTGTTGTTGCTGGCATTGTCAAAGTAATTGACAAAATTTTATCTTTCATAACCATAAACAAACAAAGACTTTTTCTTACATATATTTCAAAGTTTTTACCGGTGTTGCTCAGACGAAAAGACTCTTCGAACGAATGACCGTTCATCATTTGCCAAGAAACATAGGTTTAATCCAATGTGCGGTAAACACATGTAAGAACCGGGCAAATTCATGAGGAGCGGGTCATATGTCCGTTGTTAGGTTGACCCATAGTTTGTAAGTTAGCAAAACCATAATTGTTTGTTGTTAGCCGCTACCATAAATTTCATAGCATCACGTTTAAGGGTAGAACGACTTTACATGAGTGGTAGACGACGGTTGCATTGTGTTTGGAAACACTTCGTTGTCTGCTTCGTTGTCGAAGTGGTTAAATGGTAACCCTCTTTTGTATCAACCAAACCCGCAAATTGTTCACGTAGATAAGATCCTGGATTGTACATGGAAAACTTGCCCATCTCGGCCCATGTCGTTTGCCCGCTCTCTCAGGGTTCTGTTTTGCTGAGCCTTGAGTATTCACAATGAGCGAAGACTAATAGATTCTTCAAACGTCGTATTGGAACAACCGCAAGAAATGAAATGAGAACTTGCATTGTGCTTTTTTTATCGACCGTCGGTCATCGATGCACATGTTGTAGTCTTCCAAACTTTGGTTTCGATGGTTTGTACGATTTCACGGATTTTGCAGTGACTTGATGAACCAACACGGTAGTAGCGATGCCAGAGGCGGATTCACTTGCCATTGAGGTGGATATGTTTTTTTTTTGTTCATTTAGAAAGATTGTATGAGGATTGATAGTTGTGATAATAGGTTAGTAATATTAACATCTTATTTATAGAATAAGACAAAGTCTGCTATCTATCCGGTTTATCACTAGAAAATTCTATTATGGGATAAGAAAAATCATGATAAAGTTAAATTCCGGACCCACTTTTATCCAAAAAAATCGTTCGGTTACAACGGTTCCAAAAACCGGTTCGACAAACCGGTTCCAAAAACCGGTAGTCAAACCGGCCTAAACCCAAAAATGTCGAACCGGTTTCAAACCGCCGGTTTGACCAGGAACCGGAACCGGTTCGGTCAAAACCGGGTTTTACAGTTTGCCAAACAACCCTTTAACTTGAATTTTTGAAGTTGACTAGTATATCTGATGTGTTTGCCAAACAACCCTTTAAGTTGAATTTTTGAAGTTGACTAGTATATCTGATGTGGTATAACTGATATATTGTTGCTATGGATTTTTTTAAAAGTTGACTGATATGGCATAACTGATATATGACTAGTAGAGTACCCGCGCCTAGCGGCAGCTGTGTCTGTTTGCGATAACATTTCAGCGATGATACCATTTTTTGTAGCGTTAAGAACCATTTTTCGATAGCATTATTTTAACTTGCAAGGTATCTTGAAAGCATCAATCTTTATGTGAGCGTGTTTTTTATGATAACATTGTTTAAAGTGTTTGGCGGCGAATAATTTTTTTTCGACAAATAATATTCGTAGCGTTAGTGAATTCTTTGCGAAAAACTTGGTCCGAAGGCATTGACGCATAACGGTGACTATAATAGTTTTTCAACAAATCCAATACGTTCGTTTTTTAGCTTGTGTGTTTATTTTAATGGTAAATTTGGTTTATATGTAGCAGTTTTATAAGGGTGTGCATCTGTGCCATTTTTTGTATTGGATTAATTTCATATCTACCCAAATTACAATATTTGAATCATTGATGTACCATACTTTTAATGTATGTTTAGGTAAATATGAAATTAATGATGAAAAGAAAAGGATATATGAAATTGCCCCTTTTGTATTTGTGAGTCAATCAAACCTATGATGCCATTTATGATGATAGCGCTTGTTTTCTTTCGACAGTTCAGTGTAGCGCTCGCACTTAGCCATGGCATAAACTTTTTTCACCTTATCAAACTACTACAATCATTTTTAAAGCCGTTTTTAAATTTCGAATCTACAAAACGTTTAATGTAAACTGTTGCCGTCATTTTTGTTTATCAAATAAAATGAATCCTAGCTATAAGTATTTGAATGTCATCCACCTTTTGTTACATACAAATTGAGAACACTAATAGCGAAGTACTATTATTTTTGACATTTTTAGACCAACTCTACAACAAAAATGTTCAAACCGGCTAACATTCAAATTATGTCCCAGTTTTCTATTTTTTATGTCTTAGTTACAATGCAACTTTTTACTTGTCATCTGGCACAAAGCAAAAGGCGAACATGAAAAAGCATCGTCACTCACCGCTATTCATACTATTCATACTATTTTTATATAACTAAAAAAAAGTAATATTTTTATATGTTTAATTAAAAAAAAAGTTCTTTATACTTGCTTATTTGGAAGTGAATTTGAATTCACATCTTTTTCGAGGATGCGGCTTTCGAAGTTTAGCGGTCCAATGAATGTGTCAGATCTTTGAACAATATGTACTTACCGTATCATTTCTTTCTATCTACTTTTTCGATTTTATACTCGATCAATTTTCACTTTTGCTTTTCACAATTTTTTATCACAGAGTTTATAAAAAATTTCCATCACAAAGATCAACTACAAAAGATTTCATATCAACCAGTTCTGTCAAAAAGTTTTATTAGCGAACAATGCCTGTGTAACAATATAAACCATAATAACAATCTTTGATATTACTTAAATCATTAATGACCACTAAACAGAAACATGACAAAAAATATATAAACGTAAGCGCCAGAAAGATAAAAAATATATAAACAAATGAAGTTATAAACTAATATAAACACAAAATACCAAAATAAACCTACATAAATAAATACTCAACTTATTACAAAATTACATTTAACTTTGAAGGAAATGAAGCATACATTTTCGGCGACACCGGCAGTTCAAGTGCGGCCACAAATAAATCCGGCAACCTCTTCATTCTGTAAAGAAAAAAAATCATATGAAATTTAATTACAATATCAATTATCAAAACTTACCAAAAGAAAAAAAATATTTGAAAATAAAGTTCTTTAAAAAAATAATGAAACAAAACTCACCAAATTTTTTTATCATTAACCTTCTTAAATTATAAATATCATTGGCTTATGAAAAAATAGAGATACGTACCCGAAAACGTTAGAATCTAGCGGAAGCATCATATTTTTTTTAAAACAAAATATGCCTCATAGATAAACTATCTCAAATCTCAAATCTATACCAACATATAAAATTTAACTATGACAAACAACACAAATTTACATGCAGTTAATTTTTTTTAACAAAACTAATTCAAATAAACTTAAATAACTACACATTTACCGAAAATGTCAGCAGTTTCCGGTCGCAACGGCGACGGCGGCACAAATTCCGGTGAAGGCAGCGGCTAGAGCAAATCCAAAAAAGACTTGTCAAAAATTCAAACTAACTCAGATCTGTAGAGAAAGATGTATCAATAAAAAAAAACTTATAAACTTCATAACTTAAGATATATATGTAGATCTAACAAAAAAACTCAAAAAACGCTATGAACTTAAAAGACCTAATGTGATGCGAGGGGTTTCAGTGGTGGTTGCCCCGTTCGTGAAGTTTCCGGCATTAGTGGGTCTTAATGGTGGAGCGGCGGAGGCGCAAGTTCCGGTGTAGTGGTTCAGCGGCGGCAACAACCATTTCCGGCGAAACAGCGGCGGCTACGGCTGAAAAAAACAAAAATGCTATAAAACTCAGATAAATCTATAGAAGAAAACCTCTAAAACTCGATTAATATACATAGATCTATAAATAAACAAAATATACCTCAAAACCTTTAAAACCTTTTTGGTGGTCGATGGTCTCATGGGTGGTGGGCGTTCGTGGAAGGTGGGTTTCGTTGGTCGTGGGGTTTGGAGGTGGGTTGGGTTTGGTGGTGGTGGTGTTTCTGTTGTGGTGGAGGATGTGATGGTGTGAGTGTGGGTTTTGTGAGTTAGCTGAGAGAAGTTAGTGTTTTGTATGTGTGTTTTTGTTATGAGGTGAAACAAATAAAAATGGATGGGAGAATGGTGTTTCTGGGTTTTCGTTTGTATTGTAGTTTTATATGATTTTGTTGGTTTGGTAATTTTTTTAAGATTGGATGTTGGTTTGGTGTGTGTAAATTTAGAAGTTGAATTTTTAAAGTTGACTAGTATATCTGATGTGGTATAACTGATATATTGCTATGGAATTTTTTAAAAGTCGACTGATATGACATAACTGATATACGATATATTGTTGCTGTGGATTTTTTTTAAAAGTTAACTGATATATGATATATTGTTGTGGATTTTTTTAAAAGTTGACTGATATGGTATAACTGCCATATAACTCGGTTGATATACACTCTAAGTAGTTGGTTAAAATTGCTCGAAACATGTCCGTTTTACATGGAAAATGTTGCTGTCACAGTGGGTAAATGGGTCAAAATTGAAAAAAAAATTATTGCACATGTTATGTCCTTTGTAGTTTATATAGTTATAGTTTCATTGTGTAATTGGTATGCGGGTTTCGTGTACCCATGATCCATCTTTCCTTATTCAGTCTGGGTTTTGTGCGTCGTTTGCAGCCAATGTTCTTTGTTGCGGTTTTGCTTCCATTATGTCTCTTTGTGTTTAATAAAGACGGTAGAGTTCATGGACCTGTTATGAAAACAAGTATTATATGAACTTAAATGTTGGGTGCATATAAGATCACATTTGACATTCCCTTCTAAACAGGTGTGCGGCATTGCGTTTTATGAAGTGATTATGATATAGAATGATTGAATCAGAAAATTGAAAACATGGGTTGTAGAAGCTAGTGTCTGGGCGTACTTTTTTGTTTGAGCTTGTTTTTTTGGAACGGCAATTGTGGCTACATGGCCCCTAGCCCAGCGTAGCGAACCCACACAACCAGGTTGGGTCCAGCCCAGAAGGCAATGTCACCCTTCCCTAGGAGGGTAAAACCTCCCCCAAAGCTCCTTAGGAGACCTCTGGTGGCCAACTGAGCTAAGCTCAGTTGGTTTGTTTGAGCTTGTTAACATCAAATCAACTTAAAGATTCACAAGTTAACTTGCCTATAAATAATCAGACTCTTCTTGCAGATATGCATACAATGATTGAGTGACCACTAAATATTTTAGATAATTAGAATGAGTTTCACTCTTTCCAATGCTTATCTACGCTTGAAAACACAATACATAAACATTTGGGTCAGCATTTAACCAGGAGATTAAAAAAAGAGTTGTAAAAGATTTCTTGCACAAGTCTTGGCCTGCGATTGCTACAAACCAGTGACTTCTAAGACATATCATCTAAAGACTTTATATTTGTTTTCATGCTTATCTCCACTTTTAGTTTAAAAAGACTTTATATTTGTTCATATTTATAATAAAGGTATGTTGCCTGTAACACCAAAACTATCATCATCGAGTTAAAATGGATAAGATAAAAGCTATACGGTGCTCTACCCGTTTTAGTACCGTTGTACCGGAACTGGTACCGATACCGATACCGGTACCGATTTAAGATACGGTCCGGCCCAGGACTATGAATATAAGGTCAGGGAAAAAATCCGGTACATAAACCAAAAACGCACGCGTACGGTTACCAAAATGGTGACAAAAAAGCGCTCATCCCTATTATAAAGTGAAATACAAGCAATGTAACTCGATTGCAAACATCTATTATGTTTCTTCATCATGGTCTCTTCTTAATAACGGACAACCTCAACAGAAAATGGAGATTCTTTCGCGTGAATGATTTGGCTGATGAATGCTGATAATTTCATAATCAGGATGATAGGATGCTTTATGCTAAGAGGTTTAGGATGAAATTATGACAAAGGATCATTATGGAACCTAGAGGCTATTGGATTTGCTGTCCGCACCTAAGCCTATTTAGAATGGTGAATTTTTACTTTATTATAGAATGTATAGTTGTTTGAGTAGGTAATAATAAATAATCGACTTTTTTTTAAAGCAGCTTTCCCGGAAGTCAGCAAGAGATGTTAGAGGATATATGCACAGAAGGTAACTACAATTCGCAGTTTCTTAAATGCATATTGTTTCAATTTTTTAATTTGGTCAATATTTAACTTGTTATATAAATCACTGGAAACATTCAAACAATAGTTGGTGTAAGGCGTTATTGTGTTACATCAGTGCTGATTATAGGTGGTACTAAACTTCCTAAGTGAATCATGCAATCAATCAGACCCAGCTCTAAACGAAATTTTCAATCGGCCAAACTGAAATATGAAGTAATTAGCTCATCAAACCTCTAAACGAAGAAATCTGCTATAATTTGTTGAGACAACGGAGAAGCGAAGTGTTGCAGCAACTTTGAATTTTTGTTTTTACAGAATTAATGTACATACTATTACAGTGTTACCCTTTGACACCCTTACTGGTCCATCATGTAGAAATCAACTGTAATAAGATAGAATAACACAATTTCCCCCTTAATGCAATTACAAATCATCTGTAATTAGCTTATCTTTTTCAAGATTATTAAAGTTTTGTAAGAATATCTTCAGTCGTGCAAATTATGAGCAAATATTCAAGCTTTGATCTTACTTGCGTATTTTATTTATAATAAGTGGGGCGAAAATATAGATATTGATAATTTAAATAGAAATTATTTACTTTTGTAAGAATATCTTCAATGCTGCAAATTATAGTAAAGGATTGAAGTTTTCTCCATCTTACTAAGCGTATTTTACACTAGAAGTGTAAAAATCAGAGAATATTATATTTATCAGTACGGATTATTATCTAAGTTCGTATGAATAACTTTCACACGCACATTTAAATGCAAATTATGACAAATATTAAAGCTTGATCTTAATAGAAATTTTTTATACTATAAGTGCAAGAATATAGTGAATATTCATGTTTAAAAGACATTATTAAAAAATTTTCGTGTGTAAATTTATGTGCAAGGATTGGAATATTGATCTTACTAAGCGTATTATAAATATAAGGAAAATAAGAGATATTGATATTTATCAGACGATTATTTAAGTTTTGTATGAATATCTTCACGCTTGCAAATTATGAGCAAATATTGAAGCTTTGATCTTATAAGAGTATTTTTTTTATACTAGAACCGCAAAAATATGAGATATTAATGTTTACTAGACGATTATTTAAGTTTTATAAGAATATCTTCACTCGTGCAAATTATAAGCAAATATTGAAGCTTTGATCTTACGAGCGTAATTTTTATACTAAAAATACAAAAATGTGAGATATTCATGTTTAATAGACGATTATTTAAGTTTGTAAAAATATATCTTCATATGTGCAAATTATGAGCAATGATTAAAGATTTGACTAAAAGTGCAAAAATATGAGATATTAATATTTACTAGACGCTTATTTAAGTTTTGTAAAAGTATCTTCACGCGTGCAAATTATGAGCAAAGATTGAAGCATTATACTAGAAGTGCAAAAAACATGAGTTATTGATGTTTACTATACGACTATTTAAGTTTTATAAGAATATCTTCACACTTGCAAATTATGAGCAAATATTGAAGTTTTGATCTTATTAGCGTATTTTTTATACTAGAAATGCAAAAATATGAGATATTCATGTTTAATACACGATTAATTTAGTTTTGTAAGAATATATCTTCATATGTGCAAATTATGAGCAAGGATTGAAGATTTGATCTTACAAGTGTATTTTTTTATAACACTAGTA
>BQNB010077946.1:0-30689 GCA_026074375.1 Tanacetum coccineum
TCAGAAGTCTAACTCCTCTGTACAACAAGATGATTTGATATTATCTGTGATTGAACAGCTTAAAACTCAAGTAGCTAATTGTATCAAGACTAATCTAGAAAATAAGAGTGTCAATGATACATTAACTGCTGAGCTTAAAATATATAAGGAACAAGTTAAAGTTTTGAAAGAAGGACAAAATGTTGACTTAGTTTCAGACACATGTGCACAGTCTGTAGAGATCGATCTTCCTAAACAAACCCTTTCAGAACATTTAAAAGAAAAGGAATCTTTATTACAAACGGTTACTCTTCTAAAAAATGATTTTAAGAAAAAAGAATCTAGGAACATTGATAGAGAAATAGCTCTAGAAAAGCAGATCAAACAACTAGATAATATTGTTTTTAAAAGAGATCAATCTGCACAAACTGTTCACATGTTGACGAAACCTCAGTTTTTCTATGATAATACCACTAAACAAGCTCTAGGTTTCAAAATCCTTTCTATCTGAAGAAAGATCAGCAGTTGGAACCTATGCTATATGTTGGTGATATAATTCAGAAAACCAATCCTATTGTGATCCCTGACTCAGAAGAGACCTTAGTTCAAAAATGCTCTTAAAACATAAGGACAATATGATGCAAGAAAAGATAAAACAAATTGATACCACACTAATTGATTATGCTGCTCTTAATAAACCTTATAAAGATTTTGAAACACGGTTTATTCCACAAACTAATTATCTGCTGAACAAGCCTTTTGGTCACATAACTCTGTGAGTTCCTTAGAACCCGATCTTTCTGATAGATCTACCAATGTTGAGGTTCACAAAGAACTTCCAAAAGTCAGCATGGTTAATACGAGTTTAAAGAAACTTAAATACCATCTTGCTAACTTTGATGTGGTAGTCAAAGAAATGACCACACCCACAGCTATCACTGAGGGTTCGTAGGGTTTATTCTGTGAATGTGCATGAATGTCAAAAGTGTCTCAAACTTGAGACTGAGCTTCAAACGGATTTTGTTAAAAGGGAAACTTACGATAAGCTGTTCAAAAGTTTTACCATTCTTGAAAAACATTGCATCTCTTTAGAAGTTGACACTCAACTTAAATAGGAAATTTTCCAAGGGAAAATTCTGTTTCAAATCAAAGTGTTCTGAGTTTTGATCAATTGTTTGAATTATATGAAATGAAAGCTCAGTCCCAAGAGAAAGACACGGTAATTAAGAAGTTGAAAGAGAGAATTAAATCTCTAAGTGGAAAAATGGATAAGGATAAGATCAAACAGGACTTCGAAGAGATTGAAACCATTAATATTGAATTGGATCATAGGGTGACAAAGCTTATTGCTGAGAACGAGCATTTGAAATAGACCTATAAGCAACTTTATGACTCGATTAAACCCGCACGTATTCGATCAAAAGAACAATGTGATGATTTAATTAATTAAGTCATTATAAAGTCTACAGAAATTTCTGATTGAAATGCTAGTCTTCAAGAAAAGGCTTTGGCAATAACAGCACTTAAGGATGAATTAAGGAAACTTAAAGGAAAAACCCTAGTTGACAATAATGTTTCAAACCACCCTAGTGATCCAGAGTTGCATCAAGTTAATGTGGAACTAATAACCCCTAAATTGTTAAATAAAAGGATAGCTCACTCTGCCTATATTAAGCATTCTTAGGAAGAAGCCGCAGTTCTTAGGGATCTAGTCGATCATATTAAAGCTAATTATCCCTTAGATCTACACTTAGAATCTGCCTGTAAGTATACTAAACTAATTCAGGAGATGCTTTCTAAAATCAGTAAAACCTGTCCTATTATCAACAGTTCTAGAGAACAATTAGTGGCTGTGACCCCAAGGAACAAAGTTAAAAAAGTTAGATTCACTAAGCCCGTCACATCCGTAAGAAACACAAAAATAGCCCATACTTCAAACCTAGCTTCTAACAAACCTATGTTGTCTTCTACAGGAGTAAAACAGTCTACTAGTGCTAGCAGATCACAGCCTTCGGGCAATACAAAGAAAGATAAGATTCAGCAAATACCAAGTAGTACTCTGAATAATAAAGTAGAAGCCCACACTAGGAAAGTTAAATCTAGTTTGAAAAATAAAGACTGTGTTGTTGCACCTAAAGGAACTGCTGATGTGCAACATTCCAAGCTTAATACGAATTATGAACTTAAATGTGTTAAGTGTAATGGTTGCATGCTTTCTGATAATCATGATTTGTGTGTTCTTGATTTTATCAACAATGTGAATGATCATGCTAAATCTAGATCTGTTAAGAAAAATTAAAAGAGAAAAGTTTGGAAACCAACAAGAAAGGTGTTTACCAATATTGGATATATCTGAAGACCTACTGGTCGGACCTTCACTATAGTAGGAAATGCATGCCCTTTAACTAGGATTACCACAACTACTGAAGTGCCCCTTAGGAAATCATCTGCTCTAGATAATAAAACACCTAAACCTATCATCACATTGGTTTACTCAAGGAAACCTAGGAAGTCTAAAACTAGTGTTCTTGTTAACAATTATAAGGTTATTAAATCTGTAACTGCTAACAATTCGGAACCTAGTCAATCCCGGGGATCTATAGTTTCCAATGTTCCATCTTCCTCTCTTGATGAATGCAGGTCGTCCAAATTATCCTGGACTCCGGCTGCTCCAAGCATATGACCAGAGATCGCTCTTAGCTCACCAACTTCGTCAGCAAATTCTTAGGCTATGGAGACTATCAGATTGGGAATGTTACAATTTCAAGGGTTTATTACGTTGAAGGACTTGGGCATAATCTATT
Organism: Tanacetum coccineum; assembly: GCA_026074375.1. Lineage (NCBI taxonomy): Eukaryota > Viridiplantae > Streptophyta > Magnoliopsida > Asterales > Asteraceae > Tanacetum > Tanacetum coccineum. The sequence goes on from BQNB010077946.1 coordinate 2,784, forward strand.
CTCTATGGGATGATTTTGTGATTCCAACCTCGAAGTTGCGTTTCGTCAACACACCTGCTACATTCGCAATCTAGAAGGTGTTTATTTATTAACTGGATCTCAAAGGGACAATCTTTATACACTCTCTCTTGGGATATGATGGCTTCCTCTTCTATCTGTCTCTTGTCAAAGGCCTCTAAAACCAAGTCTTGGTTATGGCATTGTCGTCTCTCTTAATTGAACTTCGGAGCTATTAATCATCTTGCCAGACATGGTCTTGTTCGAGGTCTACCTAAGCTCAAGTTTGAAAATGTCCATTTGTGTTCTGCATGCGTATTTGGCAAGAGCACGAAGAAACCCCACAAACCCAATTCTGAGGACACCAATCAAGGAAAACTCTATCTGTTGCACATGGATCTGTGTGGACCAATGCGTGTCGCGAGTGTAAATAGAAAGAAGTACGTCCTTGTTATTGTCGACGATTACTCTCGATTTACATGGGTAAAATGCTTGCGATCAAAAGATGAAGCTCCAGCTTTTATTATCAATTTTTTGAAGATGATCCAAGTATGACTTAAAGAAATTGTTCGATGTATCAGAACAGATAATGGAACTGAGTTTGTTAATCAGACATTGCGTGAATATTATAAGAAGGTTGGCATCTCTCATGAAACATCTGTTGCCCGCTCTCCACAGCAAAACGGTGTTGTGAAGGAGAAATTGTACGCTAATTGAAAGCTAGCCAGCCTATGTTTAATTTATGTAAAAGCTCCTTTATTTCTATGGGCCGAAGCGATTGCTACAGCCTGTTATACCCAAAATAATTCCATGATATGCCGTCGACATGGTAAAACACCATACGAGCTTCTGTACAACAAACCTCCCGACCTATCGTATCTTTATGTGTTTGGTGCACTCTGCTACCCAACAAATGATAGCGAGAACTTGGGCAAGTTACAACCGATAGGCCTATTTAGGTATTTTCATTGGGCTATGTACCAACGAAGAAAGCATCTGGATTTACAAACATATTGTACCTAGAATTAATTGAAACTTTCCGTTGCTTTGATGAGCTGACTTGATGGATTCTGAACTCAGCGTTCAGGACCCACACTTCATGAAAATGACTCCTGGCAACAATCAGTTCACGGGACTCTTGCCAAACCCATCATCCTTCAACGCAGGTTTGTACCACCTTCGCGAACTGACTGGGATATGCTGTTTCAACCGTTGTTCGATGAATTTCTCAATCCTTCACCTAGTGTTGATCATCCAGCTCCTGAAGTTGTTGTTCCAATTAATGAAGTAATTGCTCCAGTTCTTGCTGACTCAACCGGTTCACCTTCATCAACTATAGTTGACCAAGATGCACCATCCCCAAGTAATTCTCAAACAACACCCGAAACCGAACCTCCCATCATTCCGAACGATGTTGAAGAAGATAATCATGATATTAAGGTTGCACATATGGGTAATTGATACTTTTTTTTGGTGTTCAATTCTAGAAAATCCCCTCTGTTCAATTTCATCATCGGATTCTTTCATACATTTGTGCACCTGATCACCCAAATTTTTGAACACAATAGCAAATGGAACTATGGATCATCCACTTAAAAAACAAATCGGTGGGAACTCTCTCAAAACCGTTTTACTCGGCTGCCTATTACATGAGCAAGCTCTTTTTGTTAGTACTACGATGCTTTCTCACTTGCTGTTGAACCAAGAGTTTAAAGTAGCTTTGACTCAAGCTGTTGGATGAAGCAATGCAAGAAGAACTTATGAGTTCGAACGACTTGAATTATGGGAGCTCGTTCCCTGACAGACAAGTTATGGTGTTACTTTGATGTGGATCTTACAAAAGTGATAACACTAGAGAAAACTAGGATATGAGGGAATTTTAAGAACAAGCTCGATTAGTGCCACGTGGTACCGACAAGAGGGGGAATCGATTTTGAAGAGTCTTTTGTACCGGTTGCGAGATTAGAGGCTACAAGGATTTTTCTCGCGTTTGCTGCTCATATGAACATGGTCGTATACCAAATGGATGTGAAGACTGCGTTTCTGAATGGTAATCTACGGGAAGAGGTTTATGTTAGCCAGCCGGATGGGTTCGTGGATAAAGATAACCCCAATCACGTGTATAAGCTAAAGAAAGCTCTTTATGGGTTGAAACAAGCTCCACGCGCATGGTATGATATGTTGTCTCGTCTTGATTCCCAATGGACTTCTCCAGGCTTAATGATTCGACATTGTTTCATCCACAGAGATGGCAGGAATTACTTTTGGTTACAATTATCTTTGCTGCTTCTACACCTGAACTTTGTGACCTATTTGCTAAAATCATGTGTTCAAAATTTAAGATGTCAATGATGGGCAAAATCTCATTTTTCTTAGGATTACAGATTTCTCAAAGTCCTAGAGGCATCTTTATTAACCAGTCAAAATATGCCCTTGAATCTTTAAAGAAATATGGTTTTGACTCTTGTGACCCAGTGGATACTCCAATGGTGGAGAAATCCAAACTGGATGAGATGAAATAGAGGGGAAAATTCGTAGGATCCGTCACACTATTTTTTCGTGGTATGATGGCACCCTCCTTTATCTTTACAGCCAGTAGACTGACTATAAATTTCTATTAGGCATGTGTGCCGGTATCAGGGCTCTGCCTACGAAAAGCACTTAAAATGCGGGTAAAAAGATTTTTCGGTATCTAAAGGAACCGTTACAATCAGGGGTCTATGGTATACGAAGGATTCTCGATTGTCATAACTCATTTGCAGATGCGGATCATGCTGGTTGTCAAGATACACGCCGTAGCACTTCTGGTAGTATGCAACTTTTGGGTGATAGACTTGTTAGCTGGTCGTCTAAAAGGCAGAAAAGCGCTGCGATATCCAGTACGGAAGCTGAATATATTGCTTTGTCCGGCTGTTGTGCTCAAATCCTTTGGATGAGATCACAGCTTACCGACTATGGCTTTGGATTCAATAAAATTCCAATGTACTGTGATAACAAAAGTGCTATTGCCTTATGCTGCAACAACGTTCAACATTCCAGATCCAAGCATATAGACATCAGATTTCACTTTATCAAGGAGCATGTTGAGAATGGGGTGATCCAGACTTACTTTGTCAATACAGAGTATCAACTGCAGGACATCTTCACTTTAGGCTCTGGCGAAAATAGAATGAAATTTTGATCAACAAGCTAGGGAATGCGAAGTTTTTATGCCGAAGACTCTGAAAACAATTGGCAGACTGAAAGGTTGATGAATAGTACTGGTACCTATTCATATATCATGGATCAGTGTATATATTTTAAAACCATAAACACCAAGAGAAAAAACTTAAAAAAGGAGAAAATATTAAAAGAGGTAAAAATGGCATGTCTTCTGAATATCGATAACTGTACAGTCTTAGAAATGAAACATTCAATAATGAGACGAGGCTGTAAATTTGATGTTCGAGCAGAAGTTCAATATGTTTTCAAATATGTCAATGGCTTGGCTATTATTTCAGATAGCAACCGATCATCATGTTAAGGCAAGTATGCCGTCAAACAGGATCTTGCCTCTCACGGGCAATTTATTCTCGGGCACGGTCTATCTTTATGACAATAGAAAGGCTTGTGATTACTTTGCATTACAAAAACCGTCTTTCTATATTCTGAGTGTATGTGCAGTGCGCTTATGTGTTAAAATATGAGAATATCTTATTTTTATTTGTAATAAAGTTGTCTGTATAATGATTCAGTGTTTTCAGTTAATCACAAAGATTCTTCAAAGGACAATTCGACCACTCAAACAATGAAAACAGCTCTTTAAATACAAAACGGGTCATTATTTGAGGGGGAGAAAGCGTCATCAAACAATCTTTTAAAATGGTCTTTTAAAATAAGTCATGAAATAATGGATAAAGTTTTGGATAATGACGAATAATAATTTCAAGGGGAGTTAAATTATATTAACTTCAAGAGCTTCAGATGTCATTTGTTTAAATCTTTATAGACTTATTTGCAATTTGAGACTTAGTGAATTCAGGCCTTAAACTACATTCGATCAATATTGCCAACACCTCATAGTTTGTAAAAGACTTAGGAATGCTTGGAAATACTTTCATAGTTTTAAAAGCCTTGAAATTGATTCTCACGGACTAGATTTTTCCGATTTGAGCACTTTCGAGTCCGTTTTAGCCTTCCCGCGAAACACGAAAGTTGTTCGGAATGTCGTTTTACTTTGCCGCGAGGTTTGTTAGTTTTAAAATCGCATGATAACGGGTCAAAACTGAAAGTCAAATTTCTGCACTATGTTAAAAATATAATAAGTTTCCAGGTGAATCTCGTAAGGGCATTTTGGTCATTTTATATTGAGATTCAGGTCTCGGGTAAAACTAAAAAGTTGTCCGGAACGTCGTATTGCATAAAAACTCTTTAGAGTCCGAGTCGTGAAAATGTGATATAGCGGGTCGTTTTGGACGGATCAGACTTAAGAAAATATATATATAAAATAGTAAAAGTCAAATAAAGTCCTACATTGACTTTTGAAAGTCAACGGGTTGAGATGAGACTTGTTGGATGTTTATAAAAATAATAAACACTATTATTATTACAAGTATAACATTTTAGACTTAACAATTTTTATGAACGAGGATAATTCTAAAAATAGTAACTTTTGTAATATACGGGATATAACTCCGGTACGAGTAATTAATAACCAAAATGGGTGTCGAAAGTACGACGAGGTAAATAAATATTTCTATAAATATAATTAGATGACGGGACTTACTAAAAATGGATGGACTTTTCGAAAATAGTAACTTTCCAAAAATAGAAAGTTTTCAATAAAGTATTGTAACGTGTAAGTAGAAGAATGATCGTAACTCAATTATGTGGGGTTTAGGATCTAAGACGCGCAAGTGGATTTCTCATCACATGTGTATGTATATCTATATAGTTTTAATAGTTGCGAAGTACGCACTATTCGATCATATCTTATTGTATAGTAATCGAGCGACATAAATTATAGGTCGCGGTTGAGTTCGTTGTTGAGTAGTTCGTGATTGTTTCGGTTATTTGATCTTCGGCTTCGATTAAAGTGAGTTCATAGCCTCGCTTTTGAACTATTTTAAATGTTATATAACCCGCGAGGGGGATACATGTTTGTTTTGAAAAAATGAACGCAATGTGTTTTGATATGTGATATGATTCCGCACTATGAGTATATGCCTTTTGATGTGTGACCGTTAATTATCGAGGAGGTAAACGCTGAATGCATTAAATAGATCTACTGGGTTTGACAACCCTGTCCGGGGTCTGAATCCGATGGTGAACACCATGTAACGGACATTTTGTATTGAGACTAGGGGTGGTGGCATACTTCTCGGTCGATTTTTTTATCCTAAATGATAAATGTGTTAAGGTTCGGTACACAGGCTCATGTTAGTGGAAATCATGATATAACTTGCCTTGCAAGCAATGTTATAATTGTTTTGTGGAACCAAATATGCGTTCTGACTGTTATTTGTAAACTCTATGAATTCACTCAACGTTTTGTTGACGTTTTTAAGCATGTATCTCAGGTTTAGGAGTTGTTGATGGCTTGAAAGGAACAGAAGGCGGATATCAGGGATTGTGTCTCGGTGAAAATTTATACATTTTATAAAAATAGGATTTGTAAGAAAGTCGTGCTGTGACTTATTAGGAAAGAAATTTCTAAAGTTATTTGGGACCTATGTAGTATTAAACAAACATACATGAAAGTTGAAGAATCACTCAACGTGACATTCGATGAAAGTCCTCCTCTTACCAAATTATCACCATTGATTGATGATGAATTTTTGAAATGATTAACACTCTCGATGTGTCACAAAACCACTTTAGCAAGTGACACGTTGATTGATTTTCAAATCGATTTTTCTATTTCAATCGGTGAGATAGTAACTCACTGGTTCACTCTTATCGTGTTGTCTGCTTTGAGACGTTCCGATAATGAGAACATGCTGAGTTTGATGAATCTAATGCAAATGTGTTAGAAAGATTCTATACTTCAGCTGGAAATCCTGTCAAGGAGATTCTTCTTAAATTGAATCTACCTGATCACAGGTCGATCCTCACGGATTCGAAGGTTACTCCAACCAAACACGGGCGAATGACAAAGCCATATTCGTCCCCCCTCTTTATTGCTAACTGTTTTAATGCAGGATACTTAAAGATGGTGGTGAAGGTACCTGATTCCAGCTGGCTCACAAGATTCATAACCACATGCTCATACCCGACCGACAAAACATAAAGACATCATGAAAGCTCAAGTACATGTTTCAAGACTTCCGCTACTCTGATACCGAACGTCTTTCTCGAAGTGACGAAGTGTTAAAGTTAAAGAATTTCAAGAAAGATGCAACATTAAAGCTTTCCAAGTCAACAAATCAAGAATGGTATGAGCATGTCGGTCCAGAAGTCACAAGATCACAAGATGACAAAGTCATAAGATGGCAAAACGAGATTATGCTTGGTTGATGATCTCACAGTGCTCAAGATCATATCTCCACTTACAAGTAAAGATAAAGGAACAAGCTCGAGCCTAAAGTCAAAGATTACTACAACATATTCACAAGGGAAAATCAAGAAATGAAGTTTACGAGCTGAAGACTAAAGATGTAGCATAGTATGCTAGGTTTAAAGTTTTGTAAATTGGAGTGACCTCCCTTAGGGGGAGATTGTTAGGAACAAGAAAAGTATCGGTCACTTCCAATATATACTAGTCTTAGCCCGTAGGTTAACATATGATAAGCTTAGTAAGCTAATATGGCCCAAGGCCCATGAAAGCCTTAGTAAAGCCCATGGTCGGCCTTGTATGTAGCATATATACCCTCTCCATGCCTTGGAGAGGGTGGTTGGTTATTTCATTTATCATTTCACACACATAATATTATTATCATCTATTCTATATTACTTTCTCTCGTAAGAAACTTTCCAACCCACTTATCTCTTTAGTTCTTGCATAATATAAAAGATTACTAGTATTCTTTATTCATTTAATCACTCTTTCATCTCCCATATCCGCAATTATTCTACTAAGAGTATCTTAGCATCCCTCCATGTTATACCCAAGAGCCATACCAACATTAATGGTATCTTCCATCTGTTTAAGTATAAAAATACCCACATATTTCTTTGACACTTCACTATTATTCGTTTGCGATGACTGCACAGATCCCACTTGCGATGACTGCACAGATCCCACTTCTTGTTTCTTCAAAGATTCACTACCTCCCTTTTTCGCAAAAGGTTTTATTTGAAGTTTTATTTTTAATGTTTTTGTTGTTAAAAACATTTGAAAAAAAATGAAGGTCGCCTTATAGTGGTAAAAAAGTCATATTTAAAGAAAAATAAAAGTCGTTGATGGTCAGTATAGTGGGTAGCCTAAGATGTTTGGTTAGAGATGTGATACCAATGTATGATATCAACAATGATAGATCCATAGTAGTATGGATGAGTGATCTTTCTCTAACATTCTTGTAGGGTCCATATACTTTTTATTTTTATTTAGGGTTTTTCTAATATGTGCCTAGGGACACATAATAAAATGAGGACCAGAGCGTATGTATCACAACCTGATTAGTCAGCAGGTGATTGTGGGGTCTGATAATGATTAATAATAATACTTGTTGACCAATCAGGCTGTGACACATAAGCTATGGTCTCCACCTTATCTTGTGCCCCTAGGGCACATATTAGAATTTTTTTTACTTATATCTTTTAACACTTTACATGTTATATTTTTGTATTTTAATGATATGTTTTATTTTTTTATTAATTGTTCTAGAAATATGTTTTGTCGGTCCTGGGTATGAGCATGTGGCTATGAATCATGTAAGTCATCATAAACAGTACCTCACACCATCTTATAAGTTTCCTGCAATAAAACAATTAGCAATAAAGAGGGGGGACGAATATGGCTTTGTCATTCACCCATGTTTGGTTGGAGTAACCTTCAAATCCGTGAGGATCGACCTGTGATCAGGTAGATTTAATTTAAGAAAGAAATCTCCTCGACCAGGATTTCCAGCTGAAGATAAATCTTTCAACACATTTGCATTAGACATCAAACTCAGCATGTTTTCTCATTATCAAAACGTCTCAAAGCAGACAGCACGATAAGAGTGAACTAGTGAGTTACTATCTCACCGATTGAAATAGAAAATTTGATTTGAAAATTAATCAACATGTCACTTGCTAAAGTGTTTTGAGACACTTCGAGAGTGTTAAATCATTCAAAAATCATCAACAATCGTTCAATTTCATACCCTGACACAAGTTTGATTCTTATAGAATTGCACCATCATTTCTTTACATTTGTCCCCCAATTTAGATTCTATAGAATCGCACAAGTCACCTACCATGAGCTGTTTGATGTTGGCTAAGTTGGATTTCCATCTTTAATATGAATAATCTACACTCGGAAGTTCTGGCAAAATCACAAGGATAATGGCGAGACTCTTAGTATATATCTTGTTATTCACATTGTGTGACTTAGCAAGCATAATTTGACAAGTGTCCTAATGAGATTTATGGATGATCTCTTTTGGCTTTAGACTCAATAGTGCACTTTGATTTTAGTGATCAGAGGCTAGAGTAGACTGCTACATTTTCAATATCAACTAACTTTGAGTGAGAAAGTCGATAGAAATGCGTGTAATCTCCTTGAGAAATGAAACAAGAGTCTTTTAAGAGACCTTGAGTGGCTAGGAAAGGGTTGCTGCCTACGTCACTGGTTCCATGACAGTCTTCAAGTCAGACATCACCTTAGTGTTTTCTGACAGTTTATGTATTCACCCGGTTTTCTGCCAAAGTGTATGGGAGGGCTTCTTATCTTTACACCCCTTTAATCCTTACATTACTTTTTTCATTCTCAACCCTTTCCAATGCTTATCGAGACTTCATAACTAACACCTTGTTGGGTTTGTTCCAGTGTTAGCTCCATCTCAATCAGCATTATTCCCTTTTCTCACCTTTTCTCCTATTATCATACCTAATGAATTCTACACTAACTAGTGGATATTCCTGGGTAGATCCCTTCGGTTCTGGTTAGATCATGGGATTTGAATACCTATGCCTTTTTTTATTTTTTTACTTTTATTCTTGTTTTAATACTTATATTCTCAATTCTTTTTGTTTTTTGTCATATGTATTAATTTTTTTTATTTTTGTGTTTTTTTTTTTGTTTTGTTTATAAGTTTTTTTGTAGTATTTCATTTTTCAAGAGGAGCCTGGAGTGGGTTTTTTTTTTTTTGTTATTTTTTGATGTGTTTGTGGTGCTTTGGGTATGGGTGCCGGCTCGACAATCCTTCGAATCCATATGAAAATTCGAATCAAGAGTGGTTTGGAGTATAAATAAAAAAAAGACAATTTACACGTTTGAGAATTTTTCATTATCAAATATGGCTCCGCCCTTTACAAGGTGCATAGATTTCGTTGTAAATAGTTGGGGTGGTAAGGTTAGTGTTATTTTTTTTTTGGTTTTAGGGAAGTGGGAGGTGTATTGGGAGTGGAAGTGTTTGATATTGGTGAGAAGAGGTGAATTTGTGGGTTGAAATGGTTTGGGTTGAGTGATTTTGGTGGGTTTAGAATGTGATGATTTTGTTTTGGTTGTTAGTTTTGAAAATGTTATGGATAAAACTCAAAATGATGAGGATTGTAAACATGCGAGTAAAAATAATTTGATAAATTTTGAATTTACTAAGAAGTTCTTGAAAACTTTGTACTCGGCACATTCTTTATTATCACCATAAGTCTACACCTACATAATACACAAGAATAATTATGTACGAAGTTTTGGACCTGAATGATGAAACATCTTATGATAGAATCATATGGTTCTTTTGTCCACATCTGTAGGTCTCCTTCATATAATCTCCCCCCAACAAACTTTCTAAGCTCCTCATTAACCTTCTTTCTTTCAAGAAGTTATCAATCTGATCTTTCTCTGTCCAAGCATTCTTCAGCGTTGCTTCAACTTTCTTTCCAAGTTATGAAAGTCTTTGCATCAAAATTCGAGGATAGAACAGATTCAGATACATATGTAACTTGATCTTGTGATGTAAGGGTATGTCGGAGTTGAAGGTTTTCGTAGCTTCCCCCATAGACCAGCAATCCTTTCTTGAGTAGATTCAGAACTTTCTTTCAAGCCGCATCAAGTAGTCTTGATGTATAAAGCCCAGATATCCGAAGTACATAATTAACCCTTTTAAGAATTTAATACCACAACACGAAAGTCAATTAAGTCCCGGATGAGCGCATTTCTCTCTTCAGGATATTGATGATATAAATTGCAACACCAAAGTCAACTAAGTCCTGAATGTCACAATTATTCCCTCTAAGTAGTCGAAATGATAACACCTAAGTCAACTAAGTCCCAAATGTACTCATTTCTTTCTGCAGAATACTGACTGACTTAAGGAATCATCATACCTATGGTATACGACCATGTTCATATGAGCAGCAAATGCGAGAAAAATCCTTATAGCCTCTAATCTCGCAACCGGAGCAAAAGACTCTTCAAAATCGATTCCCTCCTTTTGACGGTAACCACAGGCTACTAATCGAGCTTTGTGATTTTTCAAAGTCCTCCCTAGTTCCGTCTAGTTTTACTTTTGTAATCCACTTCAAAGTAATCACATAAACTTTGTCCTGGTCGGGGTACGAGCTCCCATCTCAATGTCGTTCCGAACTCATTAAGTCTTCTTGCATGCTCAATCCAACATGCTATAAGTCAAAGCATCTTTATTTACGACCTATGGGATCAACAACATTGAGGAAAGCAGCGTAGTAACAGAAAAGAGCTTGCTCATGTAATTGCAGTCGAGTGGAAACTGGTCTAGCGAGTTCACCGATTATGTTTTCAAGTGGATGATCCTTAGTCCATTTGCTATTGTGTTCAGAAATTTGGTGATCAGGGTGCACAATTGTATGAATAGAACCCGATGATGAAGATTGATCAGAAGGGATTTCTGGAATTGGAACACCAAAGTTACGGATCATTACCCATATTTGCAACTTCAATATCATAATTATCTTCTTCAAACACGATCGGAAATGACGGAGGTACGGTTGTGGTGTTTGTTTTGAGAATAACTTTGAAAGTGGTGATCTTGGTCAACTGTAGTTGATGAAGGTGAACCGGTTGAGTCAGCAAGAACTGGCTCAATTAAACTTTATTATATGGGCAACAACGCAGGAGCTGGATGATCACTCACTAAGGTGAAGGATTGGAGAAAATTTTCATCGAACAACGGTTGAAACAGCATATCCCATCAGTTCGCAAAGGTGGTACAAACGGTGTTGAAGGATGAGGGTTTGGCACGAGTCCTGAACTGATTGTTGCAGGAGTCATTTCATGAAGTGCGAGTCCCAGAACTACAGTGTTTCAAAAAAAAGCCATTGCAAGTCAGCTCAGAGACAAAGTAAACAAGAATGGTTTCATTATCATCTAGATGTCCCTGTTGTAAAAACCCGGAATGCTTTGTTTCGTAGGGTGCATAGCCAATGAAAATACCTATAACGGCCTTCGTTAGTAACTGTGCCCCACGTTTCTTTTGCTATCATTCGTTGGGTAGCCAAGAGTGGCACCAAACACATGAAGATACGATAGGTCCCAAGAGTTTTGGTTGTGCAGATAGCTCCTAAGGTGTTTTACAAAGTCGACGGCATAATCATAGAATGATTTTGGTGTAAAACAGGCTGTAGCAATCGCTTCGCCCATAGAAATAAAGGAGCTTATGCATAAATTAACATCGTAATGGGCAGCTTCAATTTAGACGTATGATTTCAATCTTTCAATAACATCCATTTTGCTGAGGCGAGCGGGCAACAGAATGTTTCATGAGAGATCCAACCTTTCCCAAGTGTTAAGTTTCTTAATTGAGTTGTTTTGTGTTCAAAAGCTCTCATTACAGCTTGTTTACAAACTGTTTTAACTAAGTGAACTTAAAAAGTTAAGTAGTTAAGAGAAAATCACAAATATCACTCTCAAATATACCACAGCTTAATTATTGGATGATAAGCCAGAACTGGATGGGCTTATGGACTCTCACTAGCTTGCTTTATGCAAGCTAGAGCTTGTAGATTCATTGTTTGACCCTGTTTAGAGCAAGGGTTTTTGTAAGTCTATCTCTCTTTTTCTTATTATTCTTACTTTCTGCAGAACTGCTTGTTATCAGTTAACACTGCTAGGCCATTTCAGTTTATTTAAGTGCTTAATCTTAATCATAATTGCTTATAAGTGTCTTATTTTGTGGATAAGATAATCTGTTTTTAATTAATTTGAGAGAAAAATGATTTTTAAGGGGTATTTTCAACTAGCAGTACTAACCTCAAGTTAGTACTGCTAGTTCACTTTTGGAACAGCATTAACTTAACACTACCAGTACTAACTCCAAGTTAGTACTGAAAATTCATTTTCCTTGGATTACAAAGGTAACATACTACTAAACACTAGCATTACTAACTCAAGTTATACTGACATTAAAACGTAGTGACTGACAGTTCATTTTAGCTTGATCACTTATATTTCACTTGTTTAAGGTTTCTTTAATTTTTAGAGTAGATTAAGCTTATTTAGTGTACTTTTTCAGTAAACTTATTTGTCTTTTCAAAATAATTAAAAGATTTAATCATTTTAGTTTTCTAGCTTATTTATCATTATAGTCCAATCTGGTTCTTATTCTATGCTTAAGTGCTTATTTTGGATTTAACCTCCTGTTTTAGTATTGATAAAATCAAGAACACACAAATCATGATTATCAGAAAGCATGCAACCATTACACTTAACACATTTAAGTTCAGAATTCGCATTCAGCTTGGAATGCTGCACATGAGCAGTTCCTTTAGGTGCAACAACACAGTCTTTATTTTTCAAACTAGATTTAACTTTCCTAGGATGGGCTTCTACTTTATTCTTCTGAGTACTACTTGGTGTTTGCTGAATCTTATCTTTGCCTGAAGGCTTTGATCTGCTAGCACTACTAGACTGTTTTACTCCTGTAGAAGACAACATAGGTTTGTTAGTAACTAGGTTTGATTTAGAGGCTGATTTTGTGATTGTGTTTCCTGAGGATGTGATGAGCTCTGTAAACCAAACTCTTTTGTCCTTGTTCTTTGGGGTCACAACCACTAATTGTTCTCCGGAATTGTTGATGCTAGGACAGGTTGTACCAATTTTTGAAAGCAACTTCTGAATTAGCTTAGTATACTTACAGGCAGATTTTAAGGCTGAATCTAGAGGATAATTTGCTTTAATATGATCGACTAGATCCCTAAGAACTGCAGCTTCTTCCTGAGTGTGCTTAATATAGGCAGAGTGAGCTGACCTTTTATTCAACAATTTAGGGGTTATTGGTTCCACATTAACCTGATGCATCACTGGATCACTAGTGTGGATAGTAACATTATTATCAACTAATGCTTTTCCTTTAAGTTTCCTTAATTCATCCTTAAGAGCAGTAATTACCAAAACTTTTTCCTGAAGACTAGCATTTAAATCAGAAATTTTCACAGACTTTAGATTGACTTGATTAACTAAATCATCACATTGTTCTTTTGATCGAACACGTGCTGGTTTAATTGAGTAATAAAGTTTCTGATATGTCTTTTTCAAATGCTCATTTTCATCAATAAGCTTTATCACCCTATGATCCAATTCAATATTTATCGTTTCAATATCTTCAAAGTCTTGTTTGATCTTATCCTTTTCCATATTTCCACTTAGAGATTTAATTCTCTCTTTTAACTTCTTTATGACCGTGTCTTTCTCTTGGGACTGAGCTTTTAATTCATTTAATTCAAACAATTGATCAAAACTTAGATCATTTTGATTTAGAATAGAAGTGTCCCTTTGAAAAATTTCCTGATTAAGTTGATTGTCAACTTCTAAAGAGATGCAATGTTTTTCAAGAGTGGTAAAACTTTTGAACAAGTTATCGTAAATCTCTTTTTCAATGAAATTGGTTTGAAGCTCAGTCTCAAGTTTGAGACACTTTTTACATTCATGCACATTCACACAGGCATTATCCACAAAAGAATTTACAAGTATGTTCACAATATCTTTGCTCGTCACTTGTTCCAAGAGTCGTTCATTTTCGTTCAAAACTTGATTCATTTTAACTTCAAATGTTTTGGACTCTACACGATGTTGTTCCACAGCCTGTTCCATTTGATAAAAGACATTTTGGATTTTTATGGAACTTCAGAGAAAGTTATCAACCAATGTTGGTTGAATGTACTAAATAAGTCCTTCAGAGCTTTTACAAATGGAATTATTTCATCCCTAAAACAAGCTTTTGTATGTTCGAAACCCACCAAACCCTCAGTTAGATTAGCTTTAGGTGTGGTCTTTCTTTGACTACACATACAAAGTTAGCAAGATGGTATTTAAGTTTTTTCAAACTCGTGTTAACCATGCTGACTTTAGGAAGTTCTTTTGGAACCTCAACATTGGTGGGTCTAATAGAAAGTGTGGGTTTTGAAGAATTCACAGAATTCTTAGACCAAAAGACTTGTTCAGCAGATAATTCAGTTTGTGGAATAAATCGTGTTGAAAAATCTTTGTTAAGAGCAACATAATCTATCGGTGTGGTATCAACTTGCTTTTCCTTTTCTAACATCATATTATCCTTATGTTTTGAAAGCATTTTGAACGACTCTCTTCAGCAAGTGCTAAGGTTTCGTCTGAATTAGGAATCATAATAGGATTCGTTTGAACAATAATATCACTAACATATAGCTTTGGTTTCGACTGCTGAGCTTTCTGCAGATAGAAGGGATTTTGAAAACCTAGAGCTTGTTTAGTGGTACTATCATAGAAAAACTGAGGTTTCGTTAGCATGTGAACAGCTTGTGCAGATTGATCTCTTTTAAAAACAATATTATCTAGATGTTTGATCTGCTTTTCTAGAGCTATTTCTCTATCAATGTTCCTAGATTCTTCTTTTTTAAAATCATTTTTTATAAGAGTAACCGTTTGTAATAAAGATTTATTTTCTTTTAAATGTTCTGAAAAAGTTTGTTTAAGAAGATCAATCTCTACAGACTGTGCACATGTGTCTGAAACGTTATCCTTACTCTTTAAGTCAACATTTTGTCCTTCTTTCAAAACTTTAACTTGTTCCTTATATCTTTCAAGCTCAGCAGTTAAGGTATCATTGACACTCTTATTTTCTAGATTGGTCTTGGTACAATTAGCTACTTGGGTTTTAAGCTGTTCAATCACAGATAATATCAAATCATCTTGTTGTGCAGAGGAGTTAGAATTCTGAACAGTTACTTGTTGTGATTCAATCACATACTGAGAATAAGGAATGATATTGCTATCACTGGTTATTTCAGTCTCTGAATGATTCACAACATTCGACTGTTGAGAAGACGGCATCACCTGCACAGCTTGATGTGCCACATTATTATTCATATTATCATGATTGTGTACCTCAGCAAGAGCATCTGAACCATAATGAGATAAATTCGCCATGAGAGCAACTTTGGCAGAGTTGAGTTCGTCACAATCAGAGTCATATGCATCCAAATCATCAGCTTGATAAGCAGCATTGTGAGTAATGACAGTCTGTGTGCTTTGACCTTCAGGAATATCTGGATCTGCCAAAAAAGCTAGTTCCTCCTCATTTAGAATTTGACCATGTGCTTGAGCTTGTACCAGCAACACTTTCTCCTTAAACCATGAATCATCCCTTTTTCTCTTTGGTTTGGTGCACTGTCTGGACATGTGGCCTTCCCCTTTGCAGTTATAGCAAATAACCGTCCTCTGTTTTCCAGAATTGCTTCCACTTGCTCCTGGAGTGTAAGTCCTTGAAGTACCCGCAGCAAAAGAAGTTTGTCTCCCCTGAATTGGTTGTAGTGTAACTCTTCCATTATTGATGGTAGCTTGTTGCCTAGGGTTAGACGAGTTTCTCAGCTGATTATTGGTAGTGGGATAACGGGAGGTGACAACTGCAGTCAAAAACGACATCATGTGATTGATGGCATCAATGGGATCATCACCTTTCTGGAACACTGGAACAATTAGACCGGAGTCTTGTTGGGAAAATTCAGATTGTTGGTTAATTTGGGAAGGATATTCTAATTGAGGGATGGATGATGATGGAGAATAAATGTTGTGGTGAATTAATGATTGAAAATCATTGGATGGATAAGTTACTAGAAGAGGTGTTGATGATTGATGAGTTTAGTATTGTTGAGACTGATAAGGTGAACCATACTATAGAGATGGATATATTGAAGCTGGTGGTTGAAGTTGAGTGTTTTGGTAAGTGTGTTGATGAGTTTGATAAGGTGACTGTGTTATTTGGTGATATGCAACTAAAGTAAGAGGATCAGAGTTATGTTCATGCATCAAACGAACTTCATTTGCATGTCGTTCATGTGGTTCCAAGTAAGCATGAAGCTGATCAACATTGGTAGTATGCAAGTCTTTGACCAACTTAACATCAGTAATCTAAATTCACCATTTAGAACTTTGAATATGTAAAAAGAGGTTTTTTATACTATGGTTTTGGAAATTATACACTTTTTCTTATGCAGTTGTTGTATAATTCATGGAAAAAATGGATCTATATGTATGTTTACTGTTGTTTAAGTATAAACATGATTATGTATAAATTAGGGTTTTTAAAGTGTTTAAAGAAAGTATACTCTTGGATAATAAAGGGCTGTTTAAATTCGACACTTATACAGTAGGTGTTGACTTTTTATAAAAATAATACGCCTCATGACGATTCCAAAATGATAAGAAACTTGAAAAACCGATTTATAACGAAAAAGATACGATTTACGTTAATACCGGGTTTATAAAACTATTTTTATAAAAATTACTATTCATTACAGAAAGTTATATTTTTAAAACATCAAATATATGATATAACTTTTAAATACGAGATCGTACTCGAAAGAATCGCTAAAAACAGAACTATAACGAATAAAATACGACATTTACGAGTTTTACGCTAATTAAAACGTAAAAACGGGTTTATAGCTGTTGTGAACAGTAAAATTACTATTCACAACAGAAAGTTGAAAATTTTAATATCTAATATTTTGATCACTCGTCTTTGTACGAAAGCGTGGGCATAAGAAACGTCAAATTAGGGCTTAAAACGTAAAAGTTATGTTATATTTACTAAAACGATAATTATAAACGTTTTTACTTAATCAACCCAATTTTTCCAAAACAATTAGATGGTGATTGAGCTATATAGACCTATATGTGGTATTAGTTATCAAGTGCTATATTACTAGGGAATTTCATAATGAGGCCTCTTTGGATGTCGTATTGACGAATTGTTGGATTTACGATTTAAAGTATCCTAGCTCCTCGTACGTCATGTCATGACCTCTTAATTATGATAGCCCGAATGATAGTATAATGATAACTATATAGGATTGTACATGGTAGTTATTAGAATGAAGTACTTTGAGTACTGATACGACCCTTTATTTAACTTTAGGTTGAATTTTTCGGATATTTCCGTGATACGTTTTCTACCATTTACCTGATTATTTCATCCACTTCATCCTTAGGTGTGTTCATAGCCCCCTTTCTATCTCCTTGTTTTATAACTCTGGGGTGGAATTACATGCTTGTTTTATATGGACACAAGTGTTTTGTTTTAAACTGTATGCTATCAGTTATTACTTGTATATTATTGCATAAGTTACCACAGTGCCATCTAAGTCCCTACCATATCATGAACCGTCAATTACCACTATTGTGAGCGCTAGTGTTGTGGATAGATCTATCGGGACTAACAATCTCCACCTTGAATTTCTGGTCACAAGTTGACCATGGTGCATTTAACATTGAGAATAACTTGTAGGTTGTTTTGGCAGACACCCTACCCACTTGGGGAAAAAACAGTTAAGGCTTCGGGGTCATGAGCTTAGTGCAATAATACATGTTTTTGGACTTCGGAATATGTACTTAGTCCTCCATTACTTAAATCTTGTGGTCCACACTTTTACTTATTGTAACATTCCGTATTTTCAGGTCATTTTATGACATCATTCATTTTGTCATTTTTCACTATTTATTTTTTTCTTTTCTCGTACGCGTTCGCTTTTAATTTTAAGTGTTAAGTTAAATCGCGTGAACTAAAAATCAACAACCAACGTAAACGGACACCAAACGAATTGAAGTTTTCGTCAAACAAGCAATATATTATTTTACGAAAGTAATAATTAACTTTTTAAAATTATTTTTATCAGATACGTAAAGTGTATACGTTTCGCGATAAATTGCGTTTAGGTATTCCCGGAACCACCAAAACTTTTCTACGCTTCAACAAATACCCACATTTATACCCAATACATAAAAATTAGTCAACAACATCACATATGTCTTATATATGCCGAAATTATGGCCATTGATACAAGAGATATAAGAAAATTTCCACTTTGGTCAAATGTGCAACATACCTCATTTATACCACACCATACCTTGTCTATTTGACCAAGACTATGACCATGACTTCCCTAAAACCCTCAACATGTTCCTTTGACTAGATCTATACCATATATACATGTATCTTCTAGTAAGAGAAGTTATACAAGTAACACTTAGCCAAAATTCAACAAAAATCCTTCCTTTTTCCTCTCTATAAGCTTCGGCACAAGCACCCCTTTATAACAAATCCATATCAATTTTTTAAACACATTACATTCTTTATCAAATCCATTTAAAAGATATACTAAGGTCAGTTTCAAAGCCTTTGGTTACCTTTTCAAGTATTAATCAAGAAAGGTGAAACTAGGGTTGTTTAAATTGGAAAGCTGGGTTTTATATCTATACAAGGGTTTAGATACTTTGGTCATTTTTCAAAATCTTACATCATAATAAGGTTATCTAAAAACCTTCATGTCTTTACTTTCATCATTTTTATATGTTTACATGTTTTATATAACTATATCACCACTTAGGATTTTTAATATGTAAAACGAATTATCACTTATGTTTATGAATTTACACACTTTTCTTATGTCATATTGTTATATATATCATGGAAAAATGGATTAACTAAATTTCGTTGACATATTGTGTAAGTATAAACATGATTTGTATAAATTTGGGTTTATATAAGTGAATAAAACAAAACTCTTTATAATATGAACACACTTGGATATTAAAGGGTGATCTGATTGATTTGACTTCTTCAGTAGGTTTGACATTACTAAAAATTAATACGCCTCATGACGATTCCCAAATGATAAGAACTGCAAAAAAAAACGATTTTATAAGAAATAAGATACGTTAGTTACGGATTTACGACGAGAAATACTTTTATAAACTATTGTTTATAAAATTGACTATTCATTAAGAAAGTGACTATTTTTTAAAACATCAAAATATGATATAACTTTTAATTACGAGATCCGTACTCGAAAGAATCGTTAAAAACGGAGCTATAACGAATAAAAATACGAGGTTACATAAACAAAAACTATAAAAATAAGTATATATTCTGTTTTAAACAGTTAAAAATCAATATTTCACAGAATACACTAAAATTTTCAAAAATGTTATATTTTGATAATCGACTTTAATACGTAATTTTTGTGTGTACATTAAGAAACGTAAGGAAACGGGCTTATAACGAAGATAAAGTTTACGCATTATTTTCTAACTTGTGCACTATTTCCTGAGGTGAATAGTGTTGGTTCGTTTTTAAAATAAATTTTGCGAAACATTTTTTAGAATCATTTATATAATATTTTTTACATGTCTTAAACTTATACAAATATTTACTTTACAAAGGACAATTAATTATATATTCGTATCATACGAGTTTCAAATACACGAATAATATTAGCAAATTGCAATTTAAAATATTATTTCGCAAACAGTAAGTAGACGGTGATGGAGGCTTATATAGAATATTTATGTTGTATTAGTTATTTCAGAGTTACTTATATTACTAGGTGAGTTTCATTAATGAGCCTCTTCGGGGGGGTGCGTTATCGACGAGTTGTTGGATTTACGATTTAAAGTGTCCTAGCTCCTCATACGTTCACTACACGACCTCTTAATTATGATAGCCCGAACGATAGTATGATGAGCTATACGACCTATAAATAATCAAAGTGTTTAGTACTTATACGACCTATATTGATTAGGTTGCCTTTGGATTCCTTCGTGACGCATTTTCTATTTTGAATACTTGTTGATTTCCATTCACTCAAGGTGAGTTTCATAGCCCCTATTTTACTTGTTTTAAACTGTTTTGGGGGAGAATACATGCTCGTTTACAAACTTGTATATTTTACTACAATACAATTACCTTTCAATACTTTGTGAGTTCATAGTCTCGCATTTCAATCTTTTCAATGTTTTATAAACCCGCGAGGGGAATACATGCTCGTTTTACAAAGTGAACTTATTGATTTCTACTACATAAGCGTTACATGACTATTTTTACTAAAGCTCGATTTGTTTGCTACATGATTTGAGATCGTGAATACCTATATTTGAAACCATGAATTTTAGACATGATTGTTTTACTACGGACACAAGTGTTTTTAAACTGTATGCTATTTCCTGATTACATTATTGCCTAAGTACCTTCTCTGCCACTTAAGTCCCCTGTTTATCATGAACCGTCAGTTGCTAGTGTCGTGAAGAGCGATGTTGTGGATAGTATATTTTTACTCTTATTAGGGATTGACAATCCCCACCTTTCCTTGGGTCACTAGTTTGATCAGGTGCATTTAACATTTGAGATATTACTTTCCAGGATGTTTGGCAGAACATCCTACTTTTACGGGGCATTCCAATCTATTGATTGAAGTACGTTAAGGTTTCGGTGTCATGAGCTTAGTGCAATAATACTTATATACTTAGACTTGATGAATGTGTTTCTCTTGTCTACATTACTTGTTTTGGACTTCGGAATATGTATTAGTCCCACCAATTCTTGATCTTGTGGGCACTTTTTTAAAATACTTCTTGAATTTACTTGAAAAATTCGTCTACTACTTGGATTTCGGAAGGATTTCGGAAATAACACTTTTTAAAATGTTGTAACGCTACTTTTCTTCTGAAATATTTCTTAAATTATTTCAATACTGCTTTTTACTTAAACCTATGAATTCACCAACATTATTGTTGACGTTTTAGCATGTATTTTCAGGTTACTATTTTGCTAGTGGAGCATTGGGAGCATTCGAGTCGCGCGGATATATATTTTTGAAGGCTTAATAACTTGAGTACTATTTGACAAACGTTTTAAAAATGTTTCTAATACATTACTAATGGGACCTAATGAAACTCTGATTTTAATATAACGAATGTGAAAATTTATTTAAACGTCTCTTTTGAGGTCGTTTTCCGTGACTTGTGTTTTGTGCCCTGAAGTAGCACCCCAATGTTACCATTCCGCTGCGTTGTCCATGATTTTGGGGGTGTTACAGATGGTATCAGAGCTGAAGTCATAGAGAACTAGGTCGTTTTCAAAACTTAGACTAGGAACCATGTTTGCAATAATATAGTGTCTTCTTGTTTTATCGATTTCCGCACGCTGCATTGCTCCCAGGTAACCTTATAAGGCCTCTTTTGCATCCTTACTATATTCCATGTATAATGAGTATTTTAATACTTAGGGACTATGATTTCGTTTTCTTACGTTTATTCAGTATGATGTCTTATACTATTTACCTTTATATCGGTATGTTCTATAAATATTGATCTTCTAATTTTCGTGTACTTTCCTGATTTTCTATTTTACTCCTTTATTAGCGTCAATGCTGGTATTATATATGGATACCTATACATATGGGATAATTTCTTCTTGATCTCTTACGATTAACTTCGATCATTTACGCGACTTTACTTTATTCTCTTTTGATGATATCGAAAATTCGGCATATTTTGTAAATTCTACTAGTTACTTTACCATTCGACTCTGAGTTGGAACACTCTTCTTATGATTTTGAATCGCATATGTTGTTTCGTAATCCATCGTTTTGAAGTCTTCCAGTTGATGGGAGTACGACAATTAACTTGTCACCTCATACGTGTCACCTTGGAGCACCTACCTTTAGAACACGACTTTTTACGTTTATTTTGTTGATTGAATAATTCTTTACGTTCATTCTTTTTGACTACTTCTGCGTTTGTTCGGATATTCTTTATACTTGTTATGACCTATCGCTTTACAAACAATCTCGATGTCAACCTATAGACCATTTTGTTGTCACCCTATGAGCTACTTCACGTTTACTTTACTGACTATTTCATTTCGTTATAAAACTATTTGATACATTTCCTACATCACACTATTTTGACGAAAATGAGCATTACATCATTGGACCTCAAATATACATAGCTTAATCACCTATGTATATTTGGTGCATAGACTGATTACCTATGCATTCAGGAAAGACCATGTCATGCTGAGAGTAATCACCTTAAAACCTACACCTCTTCATCAACACAATTTCGGATGAAATATCCGCATCTTTCTCCGAACCCGTACCTTCGTCAAGTGTCGCAACTTGAGCCTTGAGGACAAGGCTCATTTAACGGGGAAGGACTGTAACATTCCGTATTTTCAGGTCATTTTCGACGTCATCTATTTTACGAGTTTCCGTGAGTGAGTGTCGACATTTAACATTTTATTTGTCGATAATAAATATTTTCGTATTTTATTATGAAAAATTTGGAGAAGAATTGATAATTTTTATTTTTGACGTTTCGCGAGTCAACGGTTGATCGCGCGTTCGTTAATCGTTTTGAGCATCGTAAAAATTTACGACATGTCTCGCTATTATTCTTATGATCATAAAATATCATTTTATGAACCACGTCATATTTATTTCTCGACCTTGGTCATAGCTCGCGTTTAATTAATAAGATATTTATTAGATATTTATAAGATATTTATTAGATATTTATCTAAAATATCTTTTAGATATTTTCCTTTAACTTAACCCTAGTTAACTTAACTAGAGTTTCTTAACCTTAGTTAAGCCCTATATAAAGGCTTAACTAGTAAGAAAAACATACAAAACACATTCCTAAGGTGTAAAACACAAAAATCTCTCTCATTTCTCTCATCATATATCACGGCTCAAAACCATCTCCATAACACATCCATACTTTGATTTTCTAGATCAAATACAAGTGTTCTTACATCTATTCTAAGGTGTTCTAAGAAAGATCGGAGGGTTGATTTCTCGTTTCGAAGATTTAAGAAAGTTTGTGCAAGATTCGGGTTTCAAAGGATTAAGGGTTTTTCTAGTGTTATAATCTCGGGTTTGATATCCAAAACAAGGGTTTAGATCATTTGTTCTTCATCATTCATCCTTCCTAAGGTTATCTAAATACCTTTATACTTTTCATTTCATGATTTTATGTGTTTACATGTTCTTTATAGCTAAATCACCATTTAGAACCTTTGAATATGTAAAAAGAGTTTTTACCTATGGTTATGAAATTATACACTTTTTCTTATGTCATGTTGTTGTATATATCATGGAATAATGGATCTATAAGTATGTTAACATGTTGTTTAAGTATAAACATGATTATGTATAAATTAGGGTTTTTAAAGTGTTTAAAGAAAGTATACTCTTGGATAATAAAGGGCTGTTTAAATTCGACACTTATACAGTAGGTTTTGACTTTTTATAAAAATAATACGCCTCATGACGATTCCAAAATGATAAGAAACTTGAAAAACCGATTTATAACGAAAAAGATACGATAAAAATACGATTTACGTTAATACCGGGTTTATAAAACTATTTTTATAAAAATTACTATTCATTACAGAAAGTTATATTTTTAAAACATCAAATATATGATATAACTTTTAAATACGAGATCGTACTCGAAAGAATCGCTAAAAACGAAACTATAACGAATAAAATACGACATTTACGAGTTTTACTAAAAACGGGTTTATAGCTGTCGTGAACAGTAAAATTACTATTCACAACAGAAAGTTGAAAATTTTAATATAATATTTTGATCACTCGTCTTTGTACGAAAGCGTGGGCCATAAGAAACGTCAAAATTAGGGCATAAAACGCAAAAGTTATTTATATTTACTTTAAACACGATAAATTAATAAACTTTTACTTAATCAACCCAATTTTTCCAAAACAATTAGATGGTGATTGAGCTATATAGACCTATATGTGGTATTAGTTATCAAGTGCTATATTACTAGGGAATTTCATAATGAGGCATCTTCGGATGTCGTATTGACGAACTGTTGGAATTAACGATTAAAGTATCCTACCCTCGCAACGTCATGTCATGACCTCTTAATTATGATAGCCCGAACGATAGTATGATGATAACTATATAGGATTGTACATGGTAGTTATTAGACGACGTACTTAGTCTAATGATACGACCCATATACTTAGTTGCTTACGGATATTGTCCGTGATACGTTTTTCTGCCATTTACCTGATTTATTATCATCACTTCACTTCTAAGGTAGTTCATAGCCCCCATATCTATCTCCTTGTTTTAATAAACTCTACGGGGTGTAATTACATGCTGTTTTACTACGTGACACAAGTTGTTTTGTTTTAAACTGTATGCATTCTATTATTACCTGCATATTATTGCATAAGTTACCACATGACATCTAAGTCCCTACCATATCATGAACCGGCAATTTACCACTTTGTGGAACGCTAGTGTTGTGGATAGATCTATCGGACTAACAATCCCACCTTGAATTTCTGAGGACACAAGTTGACCATGGGGCATTTAACACTGAGAATAACTTGTAGGTTGTTTTTGCAGACACCCAACCCACTTGGGGCAAAGAACAGCAAGTGCTTCGGGGTAAGTGAGCTTAGTGCAATAATACATGTTTTTGGATTCGGAATATGTACTTAGTCCCCATACATAAATTCTTGTGTCCACACTTTTACTTATAAACTATGATTCACTCAACCTGTTGTGTTGACCTTTACATGTTTAATTTCAGGTCCTCAGATATAAGCCTTGGATGGAGGCGCCGTGATGGATATCGATAGAAACGAATTATTTTTTTTTAAATTAAAATCTATGCAACTTTATCTATAAAAACTTATGTCGTCTTTGGGATTATTAAGCTTTTGTTTAAAGAACTTATGTAGTATGTCTTTTCTTTTCAAAACTTATGGGACCTAATGTATAAACTCTGATTTTGCTATAATGCATCGAATGTTCTTGTTTAAAACGCCATTTTTAGGTCGTTTCCTATATCTTGATTGTTGTACTTTGACGTAGCACCCCAATGTTACCATTCCGCTGCATATCAGATTTTGGGGGTGTTACAGATTGGTACCAGAGCCAAGGTTATAGGGAACTGGGTCATTTTTCAAAACCTAGTCAAATGAACCACAAAATTTAAAGCCCCTCTGGTTCCTACTTTCATTATTCAAATTACAAATCCTTCATCGATGAACCGAATCCGCCGCGCATCCTTATCCGTACTGCTCTTTTGATTATCATAATAGTCTTATATAAATTTATATATATAAACTTAGTTTTAGATCCGATCTCTATGCCTATCTTCTATCGTATTACTACTCTTTCCGTTATCGGTCAAGTTATACATATTGACCATTCCTGATTCATTCATGAACAAAACTCTTATTTTCTCGGTTAAGTATATATACCTCAAACTCAGTATACTTTTACAAATTCTTAACAAATTTGTAACGCCTATTATTAACAAAATCATGCCTCCCAAAGACGTTGAAAAAGGTAGTCGTTAGTAGAGGTTGGTGAAGACGGTGGCTAAACTATTGAAGGATACGAAAAAGTCTAGCTAACCAGATGGTGTTGGAAGTTCAGGGTCGGAACAATGGCAATGCTGGAAGAACAGTGAATGTGCAGGGTTGTATGCACAAGAACCTTTCTGAAATGGAAAGCCTCATACTTTAAAGGAACAGAGGGGGTTGTTGGATTAAGGGTTGGATTGAGAAGTGAGAAGTGTTTGAAACTGGCAAGTGTGCCGAAGAAGACAAGGTTATGTTTGCTGCTAGTACCTTCGAGGGTCGTGCGTTAACATGGTGGAATGGGAACGTGCATACTCTAGGGCTCGTCAATGCTAACCGTATTCCATGGACTGAATTCAAGATGATGATAACTACGGAATACTGCCTAGCAATTGAAATCCAAAAGATGGAGCAAGAGCTCTAGACACTGACTCTGAAAGGAGATGACATCGAGGCATACAACAATCGTTTCCATGAGCTGGCTTTGATGTGTCCTGAATTGGTGCCCATTGAAAGGAAGAAGATTGAGAAGTATGTTCGTGGGTTTCCTGAAAGAATCAAGGGAAACATCACTTCTTCAAAGCCTGCAACTTTGCATGATGCCATCAACATGGCCCGTGAAATAGGCGTCGAACCAATCATATCAGCGGTAGGGCTACATAGAATGAGGTTAAAGCAATAAGGAAAAGGAAGATCATCAAAGAAACCCCAACAACAACAACTACAACAACAACAACAACCGCAACCGAAACAACAACTATCATCAACAACAAAACAGGAGGCAGGAAACTGCTATGGCCTATGCTGCAGTCCCAACTGGGTAAAGTTTATGCTGGAAATCTACCTAAGTGCAACCGTTGCAACTTTCACCATAGTGGGCAATGCCCTCCGAAGTGTCAAAAGTGCCAAAAAGCTGGCCATCTGGAGAAAGATTGCAGAGTTAGACCCCCAGATGCAGGAGTTTACCCTTATCAAGATGTGACGTGTCATGGATGTGGGGAAAAAGGACATTTTAGGAACAGGTGTCCTAAGGCAGGAAACCAGCAGAATGTGGGAGCTCGTGCGAGAGCTTACGCGGTGGGTGAAAATCCGCAGCAGAATCCAAATGTGGTCGTGGGTACGTTCCTTCTAATCATTCACTACTTTGAATTCTCTTTGATATTGGTTGTGAAAAGAGTTTTGTATCTTTTGCGTTTACACATTTTATTGATATTGCCCCAGCCGCTTTAAACACTAGTTATGAAATAGAGTTAGCAGATGGAAAAGTAGTTAGTATCAACACTGTTTTATGAGGATGTACCTTAACCTTATATAACCATATTTTCAAAATTGACCTACTTCTGACCCGACTAGGAAGTTTCGATGTTATTATTGGCATGGATTGGTTGTCATGCCACCGAGCTATCATAGATTGTTGTGAAAAGATTATCCGTATTCCTCTTTCGAACGGCAAGATTCTTGAATCCAAGGTGAGAGGCCGGAAAAGGATCCTGGATCACTTACGTGTATCAAGGCTGATGAAAAGAAGCTTGATGACATTCGAATTGTCCGAGATTTCTCTGAAGTATTTTCCAAATGATCTGTCAGGTTTACCTCCTGTGTGTGAGTTAGAATCGCCATACCGATTAGCTCCATCAGAAATGCTAGAATTGTCGAACCAACTAAAAGAGCTTCAAGAGAAAGGCTTCATTCGACCTAGTCACTCACCATGGGGAGCACCTGTGCTTTTTCTCAAAAAGAAAGATGGTGCGATGAGAATGTGTATTGACTAAAGAGAATTAAAGAAGTTAACTATAAAGAACCGCTATCCTCTCCCCAGAATTGACGACTTGTTCAATCAATTACAAGGTGTGTGTTGTTTCTCCAAGATAGATCTTCGCTCAGGATATCATTAGTTGAGAGTCAGAGAGGAAGATATACCGAAGACTGCGTTTAGAACCCGATATGGGCACTTTGAGTTCACAGTCATGCCATTTGGGATGACAAACACACCAGCAATATTCATGGACTTAATGAACCGCGTCTGCAAACCGTATTTGGACAAATTTGTAATTATGTTCGTTGATGACATCTTAATCTACTCAAAGTCAGAAGAAGAACATGAAGTTCACCTGAAGACGATTCTAGATTTACTCAAGAAAGAGAAGT
>BQNB010077947.1:4045-30688 GCA_026074375.1 Tanacetum coccineum
GCTCACGAAACAAGTGAACATGTTCATGAGGTTATTTAGGAGTGACGACAAGTTTTCTCAGATGCTTAATCAATTTGAGTCACAACCTGAGTACGGTGGTGGCAGCGGGAGTGGCGGGTGCGGGGATGATGAGCCAGGAGATGATGAGGACGGCGGCGAGGATGAGGATGATAGTTAGGGGATGTTGGGTAAGTATATGCTATTTTGTGTCTTGAAGTATATATTGGCGACCCTTATGTGAATATTTGTTTCCCCGTACGTTTAGAACATGTTATCTAGGTAAATATTGACTTGTATCTTGCAGATAATGGAAGTTTTGTGACTTCGTCACCCGTTTTGTAGATTATATTGTGTTTATTCGGATTTTGGATGTATTTAGCTTTATTATATCAAATGCGTTGATCGTATTGTGTTTTGGTACAAGTTGTAATGTATTTGGGTAGATTCTATATTGGTTTATACATGTTTGAGTTTTGGTAGATTTTTCTGAAAATATTCCGGAAAAAATCTGAAAATCGCCTGCTGTGCAGGTGTACAAAAAAAATTGCAGACTTTTCCCGGGTGACATGTCGCCCGGGATAACCTTAAATAAATATTTGTTTAAAGATTATCCCGGGCGACATGTCGCCCGGGATAACCTTAAATAAATATTTGTTTAAAGATTATCCCGGGCGACATGTCGCCCGGGAAAAATTAAAAAAATATATTTAAAACCTTTTCCGGGCGACATGTCGCCCGGGATTCTTAGTAATAAATTATTTAATAAATTTATTTTAAATCTTTCCCGGGATTCTTAATAATAATTTATTTAATAAACTTATTTTAACACTTTTCCGGGCGACATGTCGCCCAGGATTATGCCTAATTAATTAATTAATTTTCGTATTCCGTGGCACTTAATTGTTTGACTGAAACTATGTGGGCCCGGCGATGTCGCCCGGGAAGGAATCTCATTCTAGCTTTTCTGTTCCATTTATCCCGGGCGACATGTCGCCCGGGAAAGCTATCCCCAACGACAAATCGCCGGGAAAACCCCGGATTTATCCCTGGGGGCAAATGTTGTAGTGTTGGTACTATATGACCCGCTCGTATGTCTTAAAAAAGTCAATGCCAATGACTCCGCACCTATGTGTCCGGATCTCTGACCACATCCTTATCATGGGAGGCATTTCTTTCTATATATCTATTTTATTTGATTAGAGGATATGCTAAATTCTATTTTATCGGCAATTAGGTTGATGGTATATCATAACTGCATGTATGACTATTGAAAATAAAAATGTTAAATGTATAGGTATTGCTTTAAGGTGATCATCATGGATGAGTCGGCAAGTGAGACCTTGACTTGCTTCAGAAACGAAATGCTTGGGCATACCGGAATGTGAAGAGGTGTTCCGAAAAGCTGAGAACAAAGATCCGCTTAAGATTCTGGCAGAAGTGAAAGCATAGAAGAAAAAGCACTCTTCAGTTCATATCTGTCATGGGTGCAATAAACCGAGCCTGACATTATTTCTTGACAGTATAGATTTGACAGCAACTCTTGGCCATTATGCCCGAGGACTGGTGAACTGTCGATCGCAGCGGCAACCATCAAAATGAAGGACGTCAAAAGCGTGCCAGCAGTCTCGACCATCAACAATCATGTGATGTCAAATCTACCAAAAACAGCAGAGGTCAAAAGTACACCTCAAAGATCTGCCAGAAGGTATCTTTCCGGACACTTGGCGAAAGACACTTGATGTTTGAACGCGAATATACCGAAACAAGAGACCCTAACAACCAAACAAAGAAAGAACGCGCGAAGACTAGGCAAGTTTGTGGTGCATCTGGCGAGTTAAAATATTATACCATGAGACGATATTTTAGCCGGTTAGATGCACTGGTATATTTTGTGTAGCTGTATGCGTATCTACCTACATCCGTACCTATAAACCATAGTTTCATTAATAGCTTGATGTGGTTGTGTATTCGGTACAAGTTTGTGTATAGCCTTGGCGAGGACAATTTGGCAGGCTTGACTAAAGTGGCCCTACGCATTTAGTGATAGAATATCGTGTTTCTAATTATGTATGTATGTAACTTAAAAAATAATCTAATAAACAATGTGTGCTTTTCGACGCAACGGTGGCTTATATGTGTATCATGGACATGTCCTTTTTATGAGTTTAACTTATAATAGGTTGTTCCTTTCTAACTAAACCAATATGTGTGAATGTTATAACCATTTGTGAGGCAATTAAGAAACCAATCATTATATCTGTGAGTTCGTATCGGGTGTCTAATTACAGAGGTAGTTTTTGCAAACCGAACTCTGCATATATACGACATGAATATCTAATAGATACATTAACTGTTCGTTTTAGTAAATACAGGTGTTTTGTTAACCACTACTTCGCAACTATCTGAACCCAGATATTCCAGGCTTTTAACGGATAATCGTTGAGTTAGTCGGATGAAAAAATATATTTAAATTATGCATTATTGTTATGCGTTCAAACTAATTCGATGTGAATAATATGCAGTTATAAGAAAAGGTGCAACCTGAGACAACCGATGGCAGTTGAAAGGAAAAGGTTTGATGATAGAAAAAGGGAACAAATGAGAAACAGGGTCACTCTGGCTATATGGTTGGCTGAGAATCTGCTAAGCTATTAGGTAAAAAATATTGATTCTATGTGACAGGCTAGCGTATTTACCAATGGACATATTAAATATTACAGTAATTGTTTTCTTTGTTTTGTTTATATTATGCGTATCCGGTTTACCAATGAGTTGACAATCATTAGGCTCAATCAAACAAAGGCTTGGTACTATACGACTCGCTCGATATGTCTTAAAAAAATTAATGCCAATGACTTCGCACCTATGTGTCCGGATCACAGACCACATACTTATCTTGAGCACAAGTAATTATAGGCATTTGTTTCTATATATCTATTCTATTTGATTAGAGATATGCTAAATTTTATTTTATTGGAAATTAGGTTAATGGTATATTAGAACTACATGTACGACTACTGAAAATAAAAATGTTAAACATATAGGTATTGCTTTAAGGCAATCATCATGGATGAGTCTGCGACCTTACTTGCTTCAGAAACGAGATGCTTGGGCATACCGAATTGTGAGGAGGTGTTCCGAGAAGCTTAGAACAAAGATCTGCTTAAGATTCCAGCTGAAGTGAAAGCACTAGAAGGAAAGAAGCATATCTTTCAGCTTCATTTCTGTCATGGGTGCAAAGAAGGCCGAGCTGACTTTATTCTTGCGGTATCTTTGACCAGTAGCCTCTGCCATTATGCCCGGGCCTAGTGAACCGTCGGTCGCAGCAACAACCATCACAATTCCTAAAGTGTCAACTTCGCCCAAAACGGCAGAAGTCAAAAGCGTGCCAGCAGTCTCGACCATCAATAATCATGTGATGTCAAATCCACCAAAAAAACAACAGAGGTCAAAAGTGTACCTCAAAGATCTGCCAAAAGGTTTCTTTCAAAGCACTTGGTGAAAGACACTTGTCGTTTGAAGGCGAATATACCGAAACAAGAGTCCCTGGCAGCTAAACAAATAGAGAACCCGCAAAGACCAGGCAGGTTTGTGGTGCATCTGGCGAGTTAAATTTTTGTACCATGAGACGATAGTTTAGCCGGTTAAATGCACTGGTATATTTTGTGCAGTTGTATGTGTATCCACCTACGTCCGTACCCATAAACCATAGTTATGTGAATAACTTGATGTGGTTATGTTTTCGGTACATGTTTTTTATAGCCTCGGCGAGGACAATTTGGCAGGCTAGACTAAAGTCTACCCACTTATTTAGTGACATAATATAGTGTTTCTAATTATTTATGTATGCAAGAGTTGACATGAATGAAGATATAATATTTATCAAAGATCCAATGGAATTTATTCTTTATTAAATTAAAAAAACACATTTTTTACTTCTTTTTTAAAATTAAAATATCTTGCAAACGGTAATTCGTTAAATGACAAAAAATACACCACCGCGACGAGAATTAAATTATCTTTCTAACGAGGGGCACTTTGATGTACTTTCGACGAATTTTTTTTTTTCGATTCTTTTAGTCACGTGTGAAAAAAATCACATGTGATTTGTATTACAAAATCACATGTGATTTCACAAAATCACATGTGATTTCACAAAATCACATGTGATTTTGTAAAATACAAATCACATGTGATTTTCCAGAATCACATGTGATCTTCCAGAATCACATGTGATCTTTCTAGACGTGACTAAAAAATAAAATTAAAAAAAAAGTTCGTCGAAAGTATATCATCTATTCTTAAACATGCTCACGCTTTGCGTATTCGGGATAACTATTGGAAAGAAATTCGGTTCTGCCTATCTGCTGAAATTGTATCTGGCTGGGGCTTTTGTTGGTTCAGCCTTCTTCCTGGTGCACACATCTTTTCTGGCCCTGTCATCAAAGAATAAAGGATCGAATAAACATAATCCTTCAAAAGTTTGCGGCCTGGGAGCAAGTGCTGCAGTTAAACCTATCATGCTGCTACATGTCATCCTCTATTCAAGACAAAAAATGCATAATAAGCTTACTCGTGCAATCTTACTGGGGATGTCTATATTTGGGAGTGATGTGATTATGTTAGCGACTCAAAAACATACAACTCTGACTCTATCTGCTCATATGGGTGGCTGTCTTGTTGCTGCCATTGCTTGGTCACGGATAAAGAGAGGTCGTTTCTGAATGGTATTGATTCCGGTTAGGTTTTATTTGCTTTTGGTAGGTTTTGTTACAATTCACTCACGTCAACTTAAGATAATATCCTATTGTAGCTGATTTGCTATTAACATTGGGTTCTAAATCATATTTGGTGTAAATGTATGGCATTTATATTTTGTAAAAAAAAAATAAAAAAAATTAAGTTTTAGGATCTTAGCTCGATACCATGTAAGACGAATAATATTAATTGATCGGATTGACTTGAATTTTCGAGAGAATACATATGACCTTGTTTATAGCCTACCGCTTGGGCTATATCAATCCTGTTGGATTAATCGTTTATGGGTTCACACATGCATGGCTAGAGCAGCTTAAGTTAAATACTATGTCTTTGTGGTTTATATTTTACGTATGCATGGAGTATAGATATGTAAATGATAGTTTGAATTGGTAGTATAGTTTGACCAATTATGTGGATACATGAGGAGTGGGTCAGTTGTAGTACATGTTCTTTAGGTAGAGTTTTGTTTTCGTAGGTAGACTAGTTCTACACACGTTTGTTTTCTCAGGCTATTTATAGCCATGTTATCAATGAATGAATGTAGCCCTTTTCGGAAATCTTTCCTTTACCCACTGATCATCCACTTACACATATATTTGTGAGTTTCTAATCAACCAGTTGTGCAGCTTCAAATCTACAAATCCTAATCTAATACAAATACTAATCCAAAACTATTACTAGTAAACCCTCTAACAAGAAGTTGGTTCATCAAGCAATGTGGATAAAACAAAATTGTTACTATTAAATGTTCATTAAAAATGTGGATGAAACAAAATTGTTCATTAAGTAAATGTTCATCCAAAAATGATTTACAAGGAAGTGTTGTTCATCAAAGAATGACGAGGAAACAAAATTGTTCCTCAAGTATTTTGGGTTCCTACAAAAACTACAATTGGAAGTTTTTATTATGATGAGCGAATGAAACCAAGCAAAACCCAAACAAATAAAAAATGAACAAATTAAAACACGCTAATGATATACCAAGTGTAGCCAATAAAACAGCAGAAACCTAGGGTTGTTAATGTTCAAATACAACAGCAAGCAGACTGTGTATTGAATAATTAGAACAGCAGCAATTACATACCAAAACAACATTCCTGAAAGGTGCAAAAAAGGAAACTAAGCAAGTCACACAGATTAATGTTTCAACAAACGACTATCAATAATGACATACGAACTACACTTCATCAAACGACATAGGCTTGTTCAAGTTTAAATCCAAATACAAGCATATAAATGGTGATTTGTGGACTACTAAAAGCAATAACAACGTACATACCAAAACTATAGTTCATCAGACAACACTAGGAGGTGGGAAATTGGTATACCATTCATCTGTATAACGTCATCTACTATAGCATTCAGTACGAACCTTGAGAAGTAGTTACTGCCCAGGTAATCTCTTTAGTTTGAACATGAACACCATCTTCCCTTTTTCTCCTCTCTTTTTTGAGAAATCAATCACACTATACAAACCGTCATACACAAACACTTCGTTACTCCTTCCATTTCCATGAACTTTCCTAATCACTCTAACCGGAGTCTTCTCATCTTTACTGTTCTTCAAAGCTAAGTTCCCTCGTTCCAGTTTTTGATCTTCTGGTGGAGCCTTACCCCCCAAGAAAGTAAGCCCACCTTGACCACAATAAGTCAACGTATCACTAGAACCTTTCTCATTAGAGTAACGATGAGCGTCAACAATACTCAAAGCCAGGTTCTTTCCCCTAATCATAGTATAATCTATACCCGATAGTGGTTGACAATGAAGGCCAATCATTCTAAGTTGTGCCCTGTATTGAAAAGTATCGCCAACTTGAACACCACGAACGGGTCCTAATATCTTCCCACAATCCATCCATTTCAGTTTCTTTTGGACCAACTTTGCAGCCTCTAAGGGGACCCTCCAGTGAGCAACCTTTTCTTCCTTCGGTCTCAATCTGTTTTCTTCATATAACCGTTCATTAAACTCCTCAAAAATGATCATCGCCTCTTTGATCTTTTCATGTCT
Source organism: Tanacetum coccineum (assembly GCA_026074375.1). NCBI lineage: Eukaryota > Viridiplantae > Streptophyta > Magnoliopsida > Asterales > Asteraceae > Tanacetum > Tanacetum coccineum. The sequence goes on from BQNB010077947.1 coordinate 10,815, forward strand.
GACTTGTTCTCTCTGTGATACAACAGTCATGGTATTTTCCTGTTTGTGGTCACAACTAGGATCCAATAATCCCACTGTTCCACCAACTGGCCTTGAAACCAATTCTTGTGTTTTAGACGATTTCAGTTTACAATCCATAACAGGTCGAGTAAGTTGATGCTTCTCAAGCATTGACCTGAAAGCCGAACTGTTTGTTTTGGTTTGGGCATTGTTGAGTGCCATCTACAAATAAACAAAAGTTCACAATTAGTATTTTCTGATAATACTTTTCTTTAAAGAAAATTAATACCCATGCTTATAAAAAGAAAGCATTAATTTTTCGATAAAGCTAGATCTACCTTGACATAACCACCACCGGCATCAGTTGAACTGCTAGGATGATGATGATTCAAAGGGTAAATTAACGTTAATAATTGCATCCAATACAACTCCTACATTATGGACTCTATTTCAAACGACATAGGCTTGTTCAAGTTTAAATCCAAATACAAGCATATAAATGGTGATTTGTGGACTACTAAAAGCAATAACAACGTACATACCAAAACTATAGTTCATCAGACAACACTGGGAGGTGGGAAATTGGTATACCGTTCATCTGTATAACGTCATCTGCTATAGCATTCAGTACGAACCTTGAGAAGTAGTTACTGCCCAGGTAATCTCTTTAGTTCGAACATGAACACCATCTTCCCTTCTTCACCTCTCTTTTCTGAGAAATCAATCACACTATACAAACCGTCATACACAAACACTTCGTTACTCCTTCCATTTCCATGAACTTTCCTAATCACTCTAACCGGAGTCTTCTCATCTTTACTGTTCTTCAAAGCTAAGTTCCCTCGTTCCAGTTTTTGATCTTCTGGTGGAGCCTTACCCCCCAAGAAAGTAAGCCCACCTTGACCACAATAAGTCAACGTATCACTAGAACCTTTCTCATTAGAGTAACGATGAGCGTCAACAATACTCAAAGCCAGGTTCTTTCCCCTAATCATAGTATAATCTATACCCGATAGTGGTTGACAATGAAGGCCAATCATTCTAAGTTGTGCCCTGTATTGAAAAGTATCGCCAACTTGAACACCACGAACGGGTCCTAATATCTTCCCACAATCCATCCATTTCAGTTTCTTTTGGACCAACTTTGCAGCCTCTAAGTTCACCCTCCAGTGAGCAACCTTATTCTTCCTTCGGTCTCAATCTGTTTTCTTCATATAACCATTCATTAAACTCCTCAAAAATGATCATCGCCTCTTTGATCTTTTCATGTCTTACTTGTTCTCTCTGTGATACTGTTGGAAGATTTTAATATCAAAGTCTTATTTACTTATGTTTAGTTTATGCAGTATGTATATTTACATTTGTACAGGCCTAATTCGTTTAGTTAAAGGGCTGATAAACTCAAGTCTGTTGGCCTTAGGCCCAGACCCGAAACCCTTGTTAGGTTAAACAGTTACATTCGGTTAATAAAAAGTGAAAAGGTACAACGTATGGTTTCTGTAAACCATCACGCCTCTTCACAAAATCACACCGATTAGTTTTTATATATAGGTAGGATTCTGTAAATCAAATGTTAACCCTTTCAGTTTTAATATATCAGATTTATATAAGGGTTCAACCCCAAATCATCCTTGTTATCTTCCTATTAATTCTTGTTATGATGCTTGTTTGATCATTATTCGATCCTGGAAACCCATCATGAACCTGTGCAACAGATACAACAGTCATGGTATTTTCCTGTTTGTGGTCACAACTAGGATCCAATAATCCCACTGTTCCACCAACTGGCCTTGAAACCAATTCTTGTGTTTTAGACGATTTCAGTTTACAATCCACAACAGGCCGAGTGTTCACCAACTTATAATTCCCATTTTTCGAGTCAGCATTCTCAAGGCTCTTCAAAGGCTTCCTATCCATAACAACACTAGTTGTAACTATCGCTTTCTGCATATCACCCTCTTTTGAACAAGTCGGATCCCAAAATTTCACCTTTCCCTCAGGCCTTAACCCAAACGCTTTCCATCTCTCCAATTCTTTCTGTTTAAGCTTCTCAAGTATACTTTTCGTATTCTTCAAACCCTTCTTCTCTGCATTAATTCCAACAGAATTTTCTACCATTCCACAACCAGGAGGATAATCGCGAACTATTCTTACTCCTGTCCTAATCTTCGGAGGAGGATATTTACAAAACATTGTTCTAGGCTTTGCAAATTTCTCTACCTCACGACTAAAATGATCATAAACATCACCTAATCGTCGTCTTTTCTGTATTTCGGAATCATCCAACTGGCGTTTTTTCGGTATAACATTCTCTGATTTCTTCTTCAGCATCTCCATTTTTAGTTGCGAAACTTCAATTTGCAAAGGAATAATCACAATCAAAGTTCAAAACAACAGAAAAAAAATAGTTTCTTATCATCATACAAATACAAATATATGCAATGTCTGCAGTCTGCTAGTGTTCATAAACAACAATTATACAGAAAATTAATCACTATAACAGTTGCCAATCATCTAAAGAGCATGCAACCGCTAATTATCATAAGCTGAACATCATCAACATCATAACAAACTAGATACTTATTGTGTTAATCTAACACACGATTTAATTCTTATGAAAAATAAATGCTGATCAAAATCGTCATTTAACACAGCATCTTTACTTTAAATGTCAGCAATCTACAAGTGTTAATAAACAACTATTAATATATAAATTAATCATTCAAACATGTAACCGCTAATTATCATAAACTAAAAATCATCAACATCATAACAAACTGGTTAGTTATTGTTAATCTAACACTGATGAATTTAATTCTTACGAGTAATAAGTACTGAATAAAATCCTAATTTAACACAGCAATTTTACTTTTGCATATCTGCAGTCTACAAGTGTTGATAACCGACAACTAACACAGCTATTAAATTACTCGTTATAATAGTTACTAATCTTTTAACAAACTCATAACTGCTAATCATCGTAATTTATAAATCGGTAGCATCACAAGAGCATCACAAGGTGAAGCTTTTCATAACAAACTAATTATCAAAAATGCGAAACTTAACCTCCTATTGTCGATGCCGTAACAAACTAGTTATCAGGCGATTAAACTCAAAATAAACACTGATCATCAAGTTCCTAATCTAACACGAAATAACGGATTCCAAAAAATAAACTTGAGCAAAACACATAAAATATTTCACGTCCGGTACAGCTGTAATCCATACAGTAAACAGTAAAGTTTAACAGTAGGAAATCAGTAAATAACAAAAAATTCAAATTTGAATTGGTAAATTAGGTTGATAAGTCTTAGTGACATTTGGTTTTCGGGCATCACACTTCTGTAAACACGAAGGATCCAAAAATTTGACTTTACCTGATGGTCTTGAGTCATTAGGGTTATTTCTCCTAGATTCGGGAGGGTTAAAGATTTTGATTTTATTATCCACAAAATACTTTAAGTCGTCCACCAACATGCTGTTGTTTGAGCTCGTAAACGGCTTCAAATGTGCATTGCTTCTGAAAGAATCTTGTGGGATTACACAACCAGAAGAGAAATCCCGAACAACTTGTACTCCAGTCTTGAACTTAGGGAGGGGATTTGTAGACATCACTTCAGTAGGTTTTCTGAATGCTTCAGACTCACATTCATTAGATTTATTAATTGGTTCTTGTCGAGTTAGAGCAAGCTCAGTTGTTTTCTTCTGGAATGCCATTGTTAACTCTGAAGATAATATATTTTCCATAGGCTGAAAGCCCACCACCTTTTCCTTGCCATGGGAAGTCATCTTCCCATGATTAGATTCTATATTGTCCAATTTCTTCAAAGGAATCCTATGTGTTACAGCAGTGGTAGTGACTTTTGGTTTCCGAGCATGAGAACCCTTCTGTAAACAGGTGGGAACCCAAAATTTAACTTTACCCTCTGGTCTTGAGCCAAAAGGGGCATTTCTACCAGATTCTGGGTCCTTAAAGCTTTTGATTTTGTTATCCAGAAAATATTTGAAGTCCACCGACAAGCCATCATTTAAGCTCTTCAACGGCTTCAAATTCTCTTGGTTTCTAATAGAATTTTGTGGGATTCCATAACCAGAAGGGAAATTCCGAGTGACTTGTACCCCGGTCCTTAATTTAGGAGGGGGGGTATTTAGATACCATTGTTATACATTTTCTGAAAGCATTGAGATCGCGATGATTAGCATCATCAGATGATCGTTTTCGAGGTATGGCAGGCTCAATTGTTTTCTTCTGGAACTCCATAGTTAACTGCAGTATAAATATGAGCTTAATAAGTTATAGGAAATCAAAAAGAAGTATTCACACAAAGATAAACAGGCTGTGAGTGTTTGTGTACACGATTGACAGAGCAAAACTAATCAAAACTCCAGTTCATAATTATACAGTCCTATGGATTCATTGACATCAACTAATACACTCAACCAAGTGTCATGATAAACACGGAAATATTTATAAATCTAGCACGCATGAGACAGATGATTTGTCTCCTCATTGGCATCTTATATTTACAAATCTGGAGTTTTAAGAAAAATTCCAAAGGTTCGAAGGGCTTTCTACAATAAAATATCATGTCAAACTTGTTTTTTATATGAAACATCGGTGCTAGAGATGAAATATATATTGGCACGGTCATTGGGTACAGACCTCTCTTCTTTTTTGTAGGGTTCCAAGACTGCTTTAGAGTTAGAGCGAAATTTCAAACTAAATCAAATGTGAATTTGATCGAATGAAGTGCTAAGAGTGATTAATGGCATGGCGGAGACATCCAAGACATGGTGTAGACAGCTAAGTGAGCTTGAAGACACTACTACAAAAATCGTTAAAAAGAATGGTTGAAAAGCTTCAAAAAGATCGGTTATGAACCACTCTATACAAGGGTGATCTTTATGAGCGAAACACATATAGATCAGTTAAGAACCGATCTAACTAATACAACTAATAGATCAGTTCATACCTACAAACCCGATCTATCCGGTTGATTTTCAAAAAACAAAAAAAAAATTACTGAAACCCATATTTTCTGGAAATTTTTGTTCAATCATTCAAAATACACTAATATTCCAATACATGTGTTAGACAAAATCATCATCTTACAATACAACCCAAATGGCTTCAAAAACTACAACACCATTTAACTGCAACAACTACATGCTTCACTTCCTGTTCAAAATCATTCAGACACAAACACGTTTTGCTTTTTTCATCTTAATCGAAATCAGTAAACTAGCTGAAACTCCTCCGATGACTTAAAAAGAATTATTGGATCACTGCCACAGTTATCGCTAGCTGAAACTCCTCCGATGTAGAGTCTGAAATTTGCAATCACTTGAAAGGCTAAACTCAGAACAACACCTACAACATGCTTTAATTCATCCTCGAGGCCCTATAAACAAATTAGTTAGATATAAATGGCATTGCTTCAAACACCACTGCAAGTCCACCATTGTATTTGATGTATGCAGGTTTCCCAATTCTCTTCTTCTGCATAACTCCCAAAGAAGCGCGCCAACAATAGCCCTAGAATATGGCTTCTTGGTAACATGACGCCTCTTCCTCACAGCCTCTTGTGCAATATCCTATTTCGAACAATAAAAACAGATTAACCAAGAAGCATCATCCAACATTTAAGAAAAAAGGAGCTTCGAAAAATTGTCACCTTCTTGTGTTGCTTTCGGTACATGGCAGTCCATGTAAGCTTTGATGGCTTTAACTTGCTCTGAAAGTACCTCTTGCATTTCGAGTTCAAAAACAAGATCTTACATTGAAGAAAAAAGTACATCTTACATTCATACGTAAGGCAGATAGAAAACAACAAGTGCAAAGAAAAATCATAGTATACCTGTGAACGGATCGAAAAAACCTATTACCCCTACGAGGATAGATCTTCTGGCCACTGAATCGGCAAAGCTCAGTCCTATAGACAACCAAATATGAGCATTAAAAAACAAAACACAATCACAGTATCATGTTTTTAAAATGATACTTGTCGAAACATTAAGCTTGAAGGCAACCGACCGTTACATCCAAAGTTATTAATATCACCGGCACGGTCTACAAGCTGTTACTCAGAAAGAGAAACTGACATCTTGTAAGCATGTGCTGATGTGCATAAGCAGACTCAAGAGCTCCGTAGTACAACATAACGATGAGTAGTAGATTTTGTTTAAGCTATCCAGAAACAACACTATAAATATGTTGAGCTTGCTGAGATTTTATAAGATGTACCTGAATGTCCAACAAGATCCAGAGGATCCTTGATTCTTTATTGGCTCACGATTCCTGCTTTCCTCCAATCTTGCTGCAATATAACAATTAAGATGAGAATATGGTAACTAAACAAGCACATATGTTTTATTAATCGTTTCAAAGGTCATGAAATTATTCAAAAAAATTTTTAGCCACATAATTTACTATAAAAAAACCCATCCAAAAATTAATTCAAGAAAGAAAAGGATACACAAAACTTAATCAATAAACAATAGTGAATATTACTCTGAATTTCATACACTATTACCTCTGATTTTAATAAATCATTAATATCAACAATATTGAATAAGCTGTAAAGAATGGATTTGTAATTTGCATCCTAACACCGATGTACCACAAGTATAAAATATATCCTCATACATTACACTACAAAAACCGAATTTAACGAAAGAAAATAAAAGGTTTTCTGACTCAAAAAAATTAATTCGATCAAAAAATGGGGTAAGAATTGAAACATCCAAACTTAATGTCTTAAGCAAAAAATAACTATAATGAAAACAATACACGGATAACACAAAAAAATTTTATTTAGCAACAAAAAACCAAATTTCAATGCAAATTTTTAAGAATGAAACTTTAACTTATCAAAAAGACTTGCAGATCAGAAATTGTGAAATCAATTAATAGATCAGATTTAAGAAAAAAATCTTACTTGAAAATGGAGTTTGAACAAAAACACTAGAAACACCGCTAGACTTAAAGAGTGACGAAAATAACTGGAGTTTAGTGTGACTGTTAAAATTTCAAACTTTTTGGCTCTTGTAGCATATATAGATAATAAATACAACGGTACTTATTTTCAAAAAAATATAATAAAACAATTCCACAGTTACTTGACTAATTTCATGGAAGTATCAAAACATATATTGTATGATAATTCTTTCTATAACAAATATCAAATTACTAAGGGACAGCTTGTATGGAAACAAAATAAAAAAGTGAGGAATATAATGAACATCCGTAATGGAATAAATGAAGATAATGGAATTCGCATTACGATGGTAATTTAGTTTGATTGCAATAAAAAAATGGAATGTAATCGATAATAAAAAAGACTAAACTAGACTTTGTTTTAAAATATTTTTTATTTTGTTTATGGGATAAAAAATTAAGGGTTTTTATGTAATTATCATTCCATTCCAAGACGTAATGGAAAAAAAACAAGGGGACCATAATATAAGAAAATAGAAATTCTTGGGATTTATGTAACTCTTTATTAAAGACGTTATTGACTTGAGGAATTTTTGATGCAATGAGTGATTTACAGGCAATTAGTCTCATTACATTCCATTATGTAAACAACATGATTTTTTTCATTCAGCCGTAATAAGTGTTTTCCATTCCAACTCTCCATTGCGACGTACCAAAACACTAAAGTAACTATTTTTAAAACATGAAAAAACACAACTAATTACTATCTCTTAATTTATTCATCACAAATAAATTTCAGCATTTCAATACGAGACGAAATTTATTCCCACAACAAGATTAAGAAGCAATCTCAAACAGTATGAAATAGAGTAAGTATCCACTAAAGTTCAATTTAACTTAGAAGGTAAAGTTCTCCTCACAAAGATTAAGAAAAATGAGTCTCAGCAGTGCCACACTGTTATCTTTGTGTGAGAGAATTGTATAACCTTTAAAGTTATAAATGTGAACTTTAAGGAATCCTTTACTCTATATATATCATTCAATTACAAAGCTCTGCTATCACCAATATTATCTATCAAATAAATAAATAATAAAAAAGATTAATGTAATTTTATTATTTTTTCGCTAATATTTTTAACTATACATATTACGATATATAGTCATCTTGAGAGTTGAGACCAAATTAATACTTGTATCAAATATTTAAAATTGTTAAACAAATTATACAAAAATTTAATACAATTTAAATGCTGAAAATCATAAATAATATGAATTTCACATAAGATTAATTAAACTAGTGTAAGATTACACGAATTTTGTGGAATGAACAAAAGATTTTACCCTTTTCATGATATACTAAGGTCTTTACCCCTCGTTAATTACACACTAGATTACTCCCCACAAAACGTATTTAGGTTCCTACTATTCGATATTTAGATAATGAGTTTTAAGGGTTTCTTAAATCCATTCGCGTGATCTGGATCCTTAACTGCTAAACGAGTTTCTATACTGATGCCCTGATCATGTTGAAAAAAATCGAGTATCTATCCCATCCTTAATCATTTGGATAGGTTATTCATCAGTTAGTTAATTAAGTGGGTTAGGGGTTATGTTTTAAATTTGAACATATCTTTACTATAGATTGTCATTGATTTGCATGGTTTCGTATGGAAAGGGGATTTTGACAAGCCAAAGGGAAGAGGAGTGGTAATTGTGTGCAGGAGAAAAGGGGTCTGTCCATGGCTTAAAAGTCTTGATGTGGTAATGTTGTGAGAGACGTCTGGTTCCTTCACATCTCATATGGGTAAATAACCTAGTCACACATGTAATGTTCCGAATTCGATATCTTTTGATACAAAAGTAAACAGAAATACGAGCCAAAAAACTGTTAACTTTTGACCTTTGCTTACGCCGGCCGGTAATGGCGTGGATGTTCATGTCCCAAAAGAATCGTTATAGTAATTAAAATGAACAACAATATTAGTTTTTAACAGGTTCTTTCTGTGTAAGTAAATGTGTGCTTATAACCGGTTGTTGAGAGCTTTGGAAAGAACATATGGGGAAATTTGGCCTTGTTAAGTCAATGATAATTAAAGACATGCATTTCTTCAAGTTTGGTTATAATGAAGAGATGAAATCTATGTTAGAGAGTGGCCCATGATTCATTCGCAATGTGTCATTGATTCTTAAACAATGGACTCCAGATGCAAATAATATGAAGGAGGAAGGCTAGTAATAATTTTGTTTGGGTAAAGTTTCCATATTTGTTCCTATTACTACTTGGCTTTTACAGAAGATGGGTTAGAGTAGCTATTGCAACCAAACATGGTAGTACCGTTGATTTAGAAATTCTTAACACGGCGACATGAGTAGTATTCTTGGGAGTAGGGCTAGTTAATGTTCGTGCTATCAGTGAGGCTTAACAAGCTGAAGTTATAATTTATGAAGACCCATTGTAGTATGTTGTGCCCTAAATTCCAGTGGAGGAGGGGGTTTCTACGGACATTATTCGGGTTGATATGAGTGGTCACCTCCTAGATTTCAAGAATGCAAGGTCTTTGGACATGACCAAGGAAATCGTCCTCAGATATATCAAATGAATTCCAAGATTTTCGGCGTCAACATGCTCGTAGTACTCTCTGGTTGGCTCGAAACCTAAGTCTACTTTTGTGTACTACTCGGTTTCTACCAAAAAAAGGGCAAAGGCTAATGGGAATCCAAAGGTACAAACAACTAATAAAGCTACTACTCCTATTTAAAATTCCTTTGATGCTTTAAGTACCTTGGTGGATGAGAAAGACAGAGGGGGTAATAAAACTCCTAGTACAAAAGCTACCCATATGTGTAAGCTAAGATTCAATGAACCCGGAAAGACAAATGTTGAATGGGAAAGCTTGTTACTTGTAAATGACATGAGAGAAACCGCTGGAAATGAAGGTAACGAATGAGGCATTGGCTAGCAATCCCAATACTTCTATGGGGGACCAATTGGTATAATCTGATGAGGATGAAGTTGAGTTGTCTGTTAGCGGATTAGTCTTCATGGCCCAAAGGCATATTTATCTTTGTATTATGTTAGGCTCAAATCTACCTTAGATAAACATATTCATCTGTAATTCATTATGACATCAGAAAAATACACAACCTTGAGTTTGGTCCACTAAACACAGTCATTCAATACTAACTCCCCGGCAATTTTGTAACGGGAGATTTTTTGAAACGGACAATTGAACAATATGTTGAAAGCCGCTTCATCTTCTTTTTCCATCTTCACTCATCTATGTGATATTTGTTTGAGCGGTAAGCAAAATTATTAGGCACATAGTTGTTTGATTGGCTTGCGGCTTCCTCCTTTTTGCGGGTAACGGATTTTTTTAACGTCATGGCTTGCTTTGCCTTTAGTAGGAGCGACAAATTTTGACCAACTATTTTGAAAAACGACAATGATCTCCGTGCTAAAACAAAGAGTAATGACGATGAACAAATTTGATGGCTATATCAACATCAATATTATTTGCTATGACTGGCTAGGGTTTTTGATGCTAGTGTATATTGATAAAAAAACTAATTAAACAAAACAATAAAGCGAAAAAAAGGGAACCATCCGGATCTCACGGCCATTAACCCGATGACCGTAGGATAGGAAAATTTTGATGTGGGTCTTACTGAAAGCTCAAAAACCTGCGAAAGAGCAATAGAGATTTATTAATTGATTGTGTTTTTGTAGTATATTACATAAGATGATTACTTGTGTATTTATAGATAAACATGTATCTTATTTACTAAGCACTCACAACCTAACCCAAAGGACTCAAGCCCACACTGAGTGGTCCATAAAACCAGATCATTAAGCAAATTGAGATAGCGACATACACTTGTTGCGTGACTAGGTTACCACAGGTCATCATACGGGTTTCTTCATGTCCCCCTTTCTCCGTTACCATTATTCAATATCTTCACCATAAGTCACTCCTCCGGCTTTATTTGGTGATCTCGTGACAACATGTAGTGTTTCGTCTGTTCTCTCGCGCCTCAAACTGCGAGGGGGAATTAGAGGATGAGTCTTCATGGCCCAAAGAAACATATTATTGACATTGTATATATGTTGTAGGCCCATTATCTAAGCGTAAATAAAACATAGTACATTGATAATTCCATTATGACACAAAAATACAACAACCTTACATAGTCTATGACAACTACTAGATATATGTCTTTCGACTTGTGATGAGGATTCTGTGAATTGATCTTGATTTCTATGATGGATAGAGACTCAGGTTAATTACTTACCTAAACACATGAAGACTATATTTTGTCATCAGATTGATATCCGCCTCCAGTAGTCGTGTTAGAAAGTAATTTTCCTTCTTTGTGTTTAGTTCATAAGATTGACATGTCTCTCTTATGATTGTTTAGGTTTGAAGCACAGTTGGTTCGTTTGTTTGATCTTTTATGGGAATGAGTTAGGTGATGTCACCCCTCACCTAAGTACTTAAACATTTTTTTTAGTGAATACAATTTACAGGCGCTTTAAACCCTTTTATCAAAAATTTTATTTTTAACACTCAAATAATCTTTATGGTAAATTACATGATGCTTCACAAACAAGAGTGTATTTAAAGGATTAGAATCCTGCGTCAAGTTTGATCAACATGATACAATCATGTTCACCGAAAATCACAAAATAAGTTAAATGTATACAACTATTTTCTTTATAATAAAATTCAAGGGCCCACTTATTTATTATCCCCTCACAAAAAACATAACATATCAATCATTTTTGACCAAAAGATGAGATAATACTATTTCCTATTTTAAAACATATACTTTTAGAAAAGTATTTTGAATACAAGTGTTGCATAGACAACAACAAAAGGCAATAACGATTAGATAAACAAAAACAAATCAAACAACATGTTCCCGTGGTTAAATTATAAATTCACTATAAGCTATATTACCCCAAATATAGTATGACCTTTATTTTACTATTTATTATATAAAAGAATATTTTATCCTTATTTTTTATAGATATAGAAATCAAACGAAAACCATTTACACAAAAATACAAACAAAACAAAGACTAAATTTTCACAAATAATAATATCAAGTATGTCTTTCACTTGTTGCCTTTCTAATGAAATTGTACTTTTTAGTTAGGATCGTTAGGTTTGCAACACCCCCTATTTGATCTCTATGTAATTCTTTTTTTCTAGCTTCTTGCTAGTTGTTTTATAATAGTTGCCTTCTATAAAAAAGAATAATACAAATAGGTACAAAAATTAGAATACTATGAGTTAAGCATTGGTTCAATTTTAATAATGAAAACAAAGTTCAAAACCGCAAACTTTGAATAAAAGATCAATGTCTAACTTGATTTCCTTGGAGGGGTGTTTTATCATTGTTGTGTTTCGTTTATTTCGTTTCTTATTGTTAGTACCTATCGGGTTTTGAGTTTACACATCTTTTATATAATAAAAGAATTACATCATTTCGGAGTTTTCTATCTAATTGAATCTTATGAATTAAGAAATTTGACCAATCAGATGGCTTGATTTTGCCAGTAGGCAAAATCGGGCATTCCTGAATGGTCAATAAAAAGTCAAAATTGAATTTAATTTTAGTCAAGATTAAAAAAAATTTTGGTGGAGAATTTTGATCGTAGAAAAACAAACACATAAAAATATTTGTCAAATTTTAATAACAAAAACTTGAAAAAAGGGAGGTATTAAAAAAAACTTTAGTGGTTTTAATTTTCAATTTAAATAAATAATGGATTAAGAGTAAATTTATAAATTTAGCAAATTATATTAAAACTTAAAAAATAAACAATAAACGCCCTAAACATTATTACCGGCTAGACTTTTTAATTAAAATACAATAAAAAAACAAACGCAAATACATCTTACTTATCAAACAAAGATTTAACATTTATTTAATTAATCACATCCCAAATCTACCCTAAAGACTTTTTAATCTCTCTCAACAACAACAACGGAGGAGGGGAAAAGAGAGAGATTAAAAGTCTTAGGGTAAAATTTGGGATGTATACAATAATTAAATCTATTGTTTGAAGTAAGAAGTTATTTGCTTTTGATTGTATGTTAAAAATAAAGTCTAGCGTATATAAAATGTATCAAGTGGGTTATTTGTCATTATTTTTAAATTTATAACAATAATTGTAAATTTATAAATTAACCACTTAACTCCCAATAATTGAATATTAAAATTAAAATAAACCACTAAAGTATTTTTAAAAAACCCTCCTCATTTTTTCAAGTTTTTGGTTTTCATAAATTTTGACACTATATATTTCTTATGTGTTTTTTTTCTACATCAAAATTCTCCACCAAAATTTTTTAATCATGACAAAATTAATTCAATTTTGACTTTTATTGACCCATCAGAATGCACATTATGCCTACCTGCAAAATCAAGCCATCTGAATTGGTCCCCACTTTTTAAATTATAAAATTCCATTTGATCGAAAAACTCCGATAAAGAAGTAATTCATTTATAATATAAAAAAAAGATGTGTAATACTCAAAACCCGATAGGTACTAACACTAAGAAACGAAATAAACGAAACACAACAAATAGATAAAACACCCCTCCAAGAAAACTTAAGTTAAAGAGTGACTTTTAACCAAAGTTTGCGGTTTGAACTATGTTTCATATAAAAATGCCCAATGCTTAATCATAGTATTCTAATTTTTGTACCATTTGTATTATTTTTTTTAGAACGGCAACTATTATAAAATCAACTAGCAAGAAGCTAGAAAAAGAATTACAAAGAGATCAAATAGGGGTGTTGCAACCAACGATCCTAACTAAAAGTACAATTACATCTAGAAAGGCACCAAGTGAAAGACATCATTTATATTATTAATTGTGAAATTTATTCTTTGTTTAGATTGTATTTTTGTGAAAATGGTTTTTTGTTTAGATTTCTATATCTATAAAAAAATAAAGAAAAATTCTTAATATAAGTAAAATAAGGTCATATATCATTGGGGTAAATAAAAGCTTAATAGTGAATTTATAATTTAACCACGGGAACATGTTGTTTGATTTGTTTTTGTTTATCTAATCTTTATTGCCTTTTGTTGTTGTCTATGCAACACTTGTATCAAACAATTCAATAAGTATATGTTTTAAAATAGGAAAAAGATTCTCTCAAATTGTGGTCAAACATGATTGATCATGTTATGTTTTTTGTGAGGGGAAAAAAATAAGAGGGCCCATGAATTATTAAAAGAAAAATTGTATACATTTAACTACTTTAGTGAATGAGTGAACATAATATCAAGTTTGTAGCTCAACATTGTAGAGGATTACTAATCCTTTACAAATACCACTCTCTGTTAACATCTTTAATTTACCCATAAAGATTATTTGAGGTAAAAATTTTTTTTGATAAAAGTGTAAAGCGCCTCTGGTAAATTGTATTACTAAAAAAAATGTTTAAATACATAGGATGAGGGTGACATCTCTCACCTCAGCCCAATAAAAGATAAAACAAACGAACCAACTGTGCTTCAAACCTAAACAATCAAGAAAGAGACATGAAAATTATGAACACAACCAAAGAGGAAAATTACTTTCTAACACGCTACGAAGGCGAGGATATCATAAAATTGATGACAAAAAGTACTACATCTGTTTAGTAAGTCATTAACCTGATTCTCCAATCCAACACAGAAAATCAAGATCAATTGCACAGAATCCTCATCCACCAGTCTAAGACATCAAATCTAGAAGTCTCGTCCATCAGACAATGAAAGGTTGTGTATTTTCTGTGTCATAATGAGTTACAATGATATATTTATATAAGCTAGATAATGGGCCTACACATAATACAAAGATAAATATGCCTTTGGGCCATGAAGACTAATCCGCTAACATCCCCCGCAGTTTGAGGAACACTCAAGCTGTCACGAAACTCATCAAATAAAGTCGTAGGTAGACCTTTGGTGAAGATATCCGCATAAGGTAACAGAGAATGGACATGAAGAACCCGTATGTGACCAGTGTAACCAAGTCACGAACAAAGTGAATGTCAATCTCAATATGCTTAATGACTGGTTTAGTGGACCAACTCAATTGTGGGCTTGAGTCCATTAGGGTTAGGGTTGTGATTGCTTAGTAAAAAAGCTACAAGAATTATTATACATACACAATTAGGTCATCTTATGTAAACACACAAAAACCAAACAATAAATACATCTCAATAGATACTTTCATGGAATTGTGAGCACAGGAAACCCACCATCAAACATTCAATCCTCCTGTCAACGGTACTTGTCCTAGATCACCGGTATGGATACCCCTTTATTTTCGCATTATTGAATTTTATAATAGATTTTTATCCAAACAACACAAGCAATCCAAACCTAGCCGTCATAGGCATAAATATTATGTTGATATAGCCCTCAAAATGTTCATCGACAAAACACATTGTTTAACACGGAGATCTCTAATGTCGTTTTTCAAAATAGTTTGGACAAAAATATGTCGCTCTACCAAAAGGTCAAAGCAAGCCATGACGTAAAAAAAACGTCACACAAAAGAGGAAGCCGCAAGCAACAAACAACTATGGCTGTGCCAATACAATTATGCATCCGCTCAAACACATAAATAGAAGATGAAGAAATAAAAAAAAAGAAGCGCTTTCAACATATGTTCTAAATATTTCCTTACAAAAATCTCCCTTTCAAATTGCAGGGGAGTATTGAATGACAGGTTTAGTGGACCAACTCAAGGTTTTGTATTTTCTTGTTCATAAAGAATACAATGAATGTTATATATAAGCTAGTAAAATGACCTACAACATAATACCAAAGATAAATATGCCTTTAGGCCATTGAAACAATCCGCTAACAGACAAACTCAACTTCAACCTTATTCATACAGATTATACCAATTGGTCCCCCCATATGAAGTATTGGTATTGCTAGCCAATGCCTCATTACGTTACCTATCCTTTCAGCGTTTATCTCATGCTCTTTTACAAGCAGCAAGTATCCCATTCAACTTTGTCTTTCCGGTATCATTAATCTACTACCCCATGGGTAGCATTTTGTACTAGGAGTTTAATTACCCCTCTAGTCTCTCATTCAGCCAAGGAACTATAAAGCATCAAAGGAATTTTAATAGGAGAAGTACTTTTATTAGCTTGTTTGCACCTTTGGATTCCAATAGCTTTGCCCTTTTTGGTAGAAACCGAGTAGTAAACAAAAGTAGACTTAGGTTTCGAGCAACCATTCGGTCCACTAGCAAGTTGGACGCGACATCTTGGAAACCTTAGATAATATCTGAGACGATTCTCTTAGGACATGTCCAAAGACCTTGCATTCTGAACATCTAGGAGGTGCCCACTCGTACTCAACACGAATAATGTTCGTAGTAAACCCCTCACCACTGAATTTAGGAACAACAACTACAATGGTGTCTCTCAAATTAACATCAGCTTTAAGCTCAATCATAGCTCTAGCATAACTAGCCCTACCCCAAGAATCAATACTCATAGCCGCCGTGTAAGAATCTAACATCAACGAACTACCAAGTTTGGTTGCAATAGCACTCAACCCATCTTCTGTAAAAGCAGTAATGGGAACATCATGGAACTTTACCCAAACAAAAATATTACAAGCATCCTCCTTCATATTATTTGCATCTGGAGTCCATTGTTTAAGAATCAATGACACATTGCGAATTAATCATGGGCCACTCTCTAACATAGATTTCATCTCTTCATTATAACCAAACTTGAAGAAATGCATGTCTTTAATTATCATTGACTTAACAAGGCCAAATTTCCCCCATATGTTCTTCACATAGCTCTCAACAACCGGATAAGCCACACATTTACCCAGAAAGAACCTGTAAACAATATTGTTAAGCCGTTCATTCATAATACTAACCGATTCTTTTGGGACATGAACATCCACGCCATTACCGGCCGGCGTAAGCAAAGGTCAAAAGTTAACAGTTTTTTGGCTCGTATTTCTGTTTACTTTTGTATCAAAAGATATCGAATTCGGAACATTACATGTGTGACTAGGTTAATTACCCATATTAGATGTGACGGAACCAGAAGTCTCACCACCATTACCCACATCAGGACTATCATCCATGGACGGACCCTTCTCCTTCACACAATTACCACTCCCTCTCCCTTTCGCTGTCAAAAATCCCCTTTCCATACGAAACCATGCAAATCAATGCAATCAATAAGTAAAGATCTGATCAAATTTAAACAAAACCCTAACCACTTAATTAACTAACCTGATGAAACCCTAACCAAAATGATTAAGGATGGGATAGATACGATTAACAACATGATCAGGGAAGTATAGAAACACGATTAGCAGTTAAGGATCCAAAACACGGATGGATTTAAAGAAACCCTAAAACAGCAGAATCCTAAAAAACGAATAGAGGAACCCTAAAATCGTTTGAGGGAGTAATCTAGTGTGTAATTAACGAAGGGGTAAAGACCTTAGTATAACATGAAGGGTAAAAATCTTTATGTTCATACCAAATTCATGTAACTACACAAGTTTAATTAATCTTATGTGAATCATATTATAGATTTTCAGCATTTATTGTTATTAAATTTTGTAAATTAAGTTACAATATTAAATAATAAGATACACGTATTTATTGTTCTCACTCTCAAGTAGTACTAAATCGTCAATATGTATAATTAAAATACTAGCAAAAAAAAAAAAATAAAATTACAATAATCTTTTTTATTATTTATTTATTTTATATAAATACTTGAGTGATAGCAGAGCTTGTAATTGAATGATATATTACAGAGTAAGGATCCTCTAAAGTTTATTTAAACTTTAAAGAGATAACAGTGTGGCCACTGCAAGACTCATTTTTCTTTATCTTTGTGAGGAGAACTTTACCTCTAAAGTTCAAATGAACTTTAGAGGATCCTTACTCTATATCATACTGTTTGAGAATGCTTCTTAATCTTTTTGTAGGGAATAAATTTCGTCTCGAATTGAACATGTGAAATATATTTGTGATGAATAAATTAAGAGATAGTAATTAGTTTGTTTTTTCATGTTTAAAAATAGTTACGTAGTGTTTGGTACGTCGCAATGAGAGTTGGAATGAAAAACACTATTACGGCAGAATGAAAAAATCATGTTTGTTTACAATAATGGAATGTAATGACTAATTTCATGCAATCACTCATTACATCAAAAATTATCATTTTCATTCATTAGGGACCCCTTGTTTTTTTTTCCATTACGTCTTGGAATGAAATGATAATTACATAAAAACCCTTAATTAATTACCCATCAAACAAAAAAACATATTTAACAAAGTCTATTTTAGTCTTTTTATTATCGATTACATTCCATTTTATTATTGCAATCAAACATAATTACCATCGTAATGCGTCATTCCATTACTTCATTTATTCCATTACGATGTTCATTCTATTCCGTCACTATTTTATTTCGTCATACCAAACAGACCCTTAGTATTTGAATTTGTTATAGAAAATTAACATACAATATATGTTTTGATATTCCAGAAATAGTAAGTAGCTTTGTAATTGTTGTATTAATTTTTTTGAACAAAGTACCGTTGTATTTAATATCTATAAATGCTACAAGAGCCAAAAGTTTGAAATTTTACAGTCACACAAACTCCAGTTATTTCGTCACTTTAAAGTCTAGCGGCTGTTTCTAGTGTTTTTGTCCAAACTCCATTTTCAATTACAGTAAGATTTTTTTCTTAAATCTGATCTATTAATTGATTTCACAATTTCTGATCTGCAAGTCTTTTTGTAAGTAAAGTTTCATTTCTTAAAAAATCTGCATGAATTTGGTTTTTTGTTGCTAAATCACATTTTTTTGTGTTATCCGTGTATTGATTTCATTCATAG
Organism: Tanacetum coccineum; assembly: GCA_026074375.1. Classification (NCBI taxonomy): domain Eukaryota; kingdom Viridiplantae; phylum Streptophyta; class Magnoliopsida; order Asterales; family Asteraceae; genus Tanacetum; species Tanacetum coccineum. The sequence goes on from BQNB010077947.1 coordinate 29,663, forward strand.
TTATTTTTTGCCAAGACTGTAAGTTTGTATGTTTAATCTTACCCCATTTTTTTGATCGAATTAATTTTTATGAGTCAGAAAACCTTTTATGTTTCTTTGTTAAATTAGGGTTTTTGAGTGTATTTATGAGGATATATTTTACTTGGGTACATCGTGTCTAGGATTGCAAATTACAAATCTATCATTACAGCTTATTCCACTATATGTTGATATTAATGATTTATTAAAATCAGAGGTAATAGTTGTGAAAATCAGAGCTAATATTCCACTATTTTTTATTGATTAAGTTTGTGTATCCTTTCTTTCTTGATTAATTTTTGGATGGGTTTTATAGTAAATTATGTGCTAAAAATTATTTGAAATATTTCAATTGAACAGCAGGAGTTTTATTTGATTGTTTACAAAAAGCTAGAATGATTTACATGATGTTAGAATTACGTGATCAAAAGGCTTACAGTTCCAACTTATATTTAAATGAGAGCATCAATCTTTTTTATTAGTAGTGCCGTAGCTTGTTTATTGATAATTACTTTTGTGTATAAAGTGTCTTTCTTGACTAAACTTATGATGAGTTAAATGGTAGATTGTTTGTTACATTTTCTCTGAAGGAGATACTTTGTGCAGTCGTTGTGATAAGCTATAAGAGGAAATTTTACATGAATCAGAATGACCTGATCAAAAGGCTTACAATTCTAATCTATTGGTCCAACTGATACTAAACCTTTATGAAAATCAGAGCTTTAAATTTATTCATGATGATCCGTAGGGTGACTTGTTATTGATACCTTTCAAAAAGAAAAAAAAAACAAACTGATTTTTAATAAATTTTGTGTATAAGGCGCTTCTTTCTTGATTAGTTTTATGACGAGTTTGATGGTGGATCAAGTATTAGATTGTTTTTTGAATGGCGGACTTCCATTCACTTGTTAGAGGGAAGCTAAAAGTTGAAATGTTTTACGTGGGTTACAATTATGATCCATTTAGTTAAGCGAAGCTCAAAATTCCAATCGGCGTAACTAGTAACGT
>BQNB010077948.1:0-30688 GCA_026074375.1 Tanacetum coccineum
AGGAAGAAGTTAACTTCACCCATCATGCTCATCTCGAACTCGTCATGCATGATTTTGGCAAATTCATCACACATGTCTTGATAATTCGAATCGAATATAATGTCGTCGACATATATTTGAACGATGTGGAGTCTGTTATGACCCCTTAGATCGTTATTAAGACTCATCTAGGATATAATAACAATGATTAATAAATTTGCACAGCAAAATAATAACATAGAATCAAAGTTACTTCAAGGTTTTTCTTTTATTCATCACAACCCCAAATACTATTTGATCATAATAGATCGGTTACTCTAACTAGTAACAAGGATTTACAATCCTTGAGGCTAAACTATATACGTCTACAACTATCTACTAACTAACTAAACGTGTACACACACACGTTTTCTTTTAGTCGACTCTCATTGAGAACACACACTTTTCTGGATGCTTAAAACAATATGCCCGGACCTCCTTTTATAGCATAAGGAGTCAAGGCTTTACATGGAAACTAATAAAAGATATTAATGAGAGAATCAATTAATTATTCATCTTTATCTTTTACCAAATCTGATAGAATCCTCCAATTTTTAATTTTTGTAGAAGTCTTCAATTACGAACTTTGATCCTTGTTATTTCCATCTGGTGTCATTCTTGTTTTGTCTTATTAAGCTCAAATATAATTCAACAATGTGATCTATCATTCAAACTGGATTAGTTATCCGGACCACGTAATCTAGTTTCGGGATAGCTCTCCATATCATGTTTCTAATACTGGACATAGGATCACAAATAAGTTTGTCTTTTGTCTTTGAATTTGAGCTTAGTGAGGGGACCGGTAGGTGACCCGTTTATGTTTCAGCAATCATGATCTTAATTTACTAATAAAGATTGGAATAGTGGACTACCAGTATATAAAACACCGTCAAACAATAAGTGGGTAAAGTCCCGTTAGGCTAGGGTTTTAATAGGATCACCACTGCTTTAATTCTCTAAGATAGATTATAATTAAACTAAAGGATGCTTTATGCGGATGCGTTAATTGTGGACGGATTATGTTGTCTAGGTCTTAGGATGATGTCTCTACTAAGTCTTAAAGCATGATATGCCCGCTTCGAGATATGTAAATATTGCACTAAACAAACAACCGGCATTGAACCAGATTTAATTTGGCTAATCAAATTTTCATCATTGGCTTGTACCGCTTTTTATACTTCTGATCTTCTTCTATTATGTTTCATTGTGTATTGAATGAATTTGTTTCACCTCAAACTTGTGCTCAGTCTGCAGGCATGAAATGAAAACCCCTATATCATTAGACAACGTTCTGTACATTAGAAAGGTTTAACAGTAATTAGGACTAATTAAAATACTTATAGAATATAGGATTAATGTTCCACTCTTAGTGTTCGACACCCTACTTACCGCGAACTCCATCTTGACCGGGTACACTGCTCGTTAAAGTGTTGTTTTAGGTTTGTCGGCTAAATATAAATTTAAAACTTGATAATCAAATAATTGTCCTTACACGACAGCACATCAATGAATATTATAAGTATGCGTTATACTATTTTCGAAAAAGATATCGTATGAGCCCGAAACTATTTCTAGATATTGTCGAAGGTATTAAATCTTATATTGTCGATCCTGTGGAAAACTAAAAGGGGAGGTTGAATAGTTTTACCAATTAAAATTTGAGTTTCACAAAATTCTTGTTAATTGTTGGAAGTTTTGTTGATCTATGAAAAGTTTAAGAGTAAAGTGATCAATTGAACTAAATAAGCAAGGGATAAATGTAAAGAATATACGACACGCGTATTTATATTGGTTTGGCTACAAGGACACCTTCCTTGCCTTACTCCACTCCCCAAGTCACCTACTCGAGAGTTTGTAATCACTAGACACCAAGCTCCTTCAATCGGCGGAGAAGCCTCACAACATTTGTTAGGATAACGAAAAGTATCAGTCACTTCTATTATATTGTTAGATAGCTCGCATAGTAATATTTGGAACCTTAATAGGCTAGTTAGTCCAAAGCCCATGGAAGCCTAGTCCTGGCCGACCATATGATAGGTATTTATACCCCTCTTCATGCCTTGGATAGGGTTGGTTGTTCACTTTTCTCAATTTCACTAATCCAATATTCTCCTTTTCCTTTCTCTCTCTAGAAGTGTTCATCCATCATTTCTCTCTCTAGTTCTTCATACATTTGATTGTGAGTTTAGATAATCTAGTATTCTTCAATTGGTTTTAAGAGCCATGGGGTGAATTCAGCTTCGGTGTTGGCGTGCGTTTAGTGATACTTGTTTACGTGGTCTTTATAGTTTGAACCATCACAAAGGATTTTTCATCTTTTGTGGGGTTTTAACCATAAAGCTCTTAACTTTCTTCTTTTATTATCTTAGTCTAGGGTAGTTGTACAAGAAAAACTTTGGAAAAACTCAAAAATCTTCATCCTTTTGTTGGTTTTGGTTCGAAAAAGGGTTTTGGGTACAAAAATCTTGATTTCAAATTTTTTTGTGTTAAAATCCATAAAGTTTGTGTTTTTTAAGTTCTATAGTCATAGAATAAGCAAGGAAGTATAAAGTGAATTCAAGTAAAAACGTCAAAAATTATGTTTTAAGTGATTTAAAGTGTTTGAAGACGGCTTTTTATACACACTGTTTGAATTCGGCGATTTATACGTATTGAATTCGGAGATTTATACGTGTTTTATTCCGGCGATTTATACGTGTTGAATTCCGACGATTTTATACGTTTGGGATTCAGTGATTTATACGTGTGCAGTTCTGGCGATTTATACGTGTGTCAAAGTAGGCGATTTATACGTTTTTGGATTCAGTGATTTATACGTGTGTATATCCAGCGATTTATACGTGTTTCAAATCCAGCGATTTATACGTGTTTCCAGCGATTTATACGAGTTTCAAATCCAACGATTTATACATGTTTCCAATCCAGTGATTTATACGTTTTTCCAATCCAGCGATTTATACGTGTAGATTCCAGCGATTTACACGTGTCTTCTCAAACGGCGATTTATACATTTTCTTAAGGCGATTTATACATTACACTTGGGTGACTTATACACTTACCTTTGGATATTTATACCTTATTGCCTTGGAGATTTATATGATTTTTTTGTGATTTGTAAAATCCCGTAAAGTATTCAATTATTTTCTCGGTTTTATCAAGAATTGTAAAATCCCGTGTAATCTTAAGACTCATTCACTTAAAACTAACAACAATTTAACACAACAACCTCTTATCACTGAACGATAAAAAAGTTATCTATTCTCATCTTATCACAACTCAAATCAAACATGGATTCAATAATTCCATTTGGACAAAAGAATACTCTTGCTGAGTAAATGATACTCTCTGGTGCTGAAAATCGTCCACCAATGTTGGAAAAAGACCTGTATGATTCTTGGAAAAGTATAATGGAACTTTACATGCAAAACAGAGAGCACGGAAGAATGATACTTGAATCAGTTGAACATGGTCCACTCATTTGGCCTACGATTAAAGAAAATGGGATGACCAGGACAAAAGAAATATGTGCATTGTTTGACTAAGAGAACATTCAAGTGATTGTGATATGAAGGCAACTAATATCATTCTTCAAGGTCTACCAGCTGATATCTATTCACTTGTTAATCATCACAGAGTTTCAATGATGATTATGGGCAAGAGTAACCTATCTATGCAATGGTACCTCATTGACAAAGCAGGAAAGGGAGTGTAAACTGTATGATGCATTTGATAAGTTTGCCCACATCAAGGGGGAATCACTTCATAAGTATTACTTGATATTTACTCAGCTGATCAATGACATAAACATTTACAAAATAAAATTGGAGCAATTTCAAGTCAATACCAAGTTCTTAAACAGTCCCCACTGAATGGAGTAAGTTGTGACTGATGTCAAGCTTGTAAAAGATCTGCATACTACCAACTTTGATCAGCTTTATGCATATCTTGAACAACACGAACTCCATGCAAATGAAGTCGTATTATGCGTGAACGCAATCAAGATCCACAACTTGCATTCGTTGATACCATCAGATGACACATTCACTTCAAAATTTCAATACTCATTACAAACAATCCTCAGTTCTAACAATAGTTTTCACCATCTCAGTCTCCTTATTATGGATCAATTCCTCCCACACAACATTACTCAACTACTTATCCATCCACACCCTCTTGCAATTTCTTCATCCGTCAACATCGTATCCAAAATGCTTACTCATCCACATCATCTAAGAGGCTTGTCCACAACCCATCTCATATGTTCCTCACAATTGAAATTAATATTGCCTCGACAATTAATCAACAAACACATATGTGAATTTCCTTTTTAAATATTTTTTTATTAGGGGGGGGGGGGGGTAAAAACCTCTCTGTGTCTAGCAGTTCTTGTGTTTAACCAAGGAGATGACCCTATTGATGCCATTAACAAAATGATGTCATTTATGTCTACTATCATCACATCTCGTTTCCCAACTACCAACAATCAGCTAAGAAACTCATCCAACCCAAGACAACAAGCAAACTTATTCATTGATGGAAGGTAAACTGTTCAACATTTCAGGGAGACCAAATACTTATGTGCGAGGGGGGATGGTACTTTAGGAACAAAGGCTAATACTTCAGGATGAGGGAATTATTCAGGTCAACAAAGGGTTTTAAAGTGTTTTAACTGCCAAGGGGAAGGTTACATGGCAAGACAGTGCCCAAAGCCAAAGAGGAAAAGAGATGCTACGTGGTTTAGGGAGAAAGTTCTATTGGTTGAAGCTTATGGAAATGGTAAAGTTCTGAATGAGGAAGAATTGAAATTCTTGGCAGACCCTGGTATTGCAGAAGGTCCAGTTATAAAGTCCGTCATTACACACAATGCAACTTATCAAGCTGATGATTTGGATGCGTATGATTCTGACTATGATGAGATCTCTACAGCCAAAGCTGTCTTTATGGCCAATTTGTCTAGTTATGGTTTAGATGTTCTCTCCGAGGTACCACACTCTAACAAAACTCATAATGATATGCTAAATCAAAGTGTGCAAGAGATGCCGTATTCTGAACAAACTCATTTTGTGAATTAGCCAGAGAATGAGATAACCAGTGATAACAATATCATTCCTTACTCTCAATATCTGCTTGAAACACAAAATACAGCTGTTCATGATACAAATTCTTCTGCACAACAAGATGCCATGATATTATCTGTGTTTGAACAACTGTCATATCAAGTAACTAATTGTAACAAGGTCAATAAGGACAATTTAATAGCCAATGAAACCCTATCTGCTGAGCTTGAAAGATACAAAGAACGGGTAAAATTTCTAGAAGAAAGACAAAATGTGGATTTAGGTACTAGAGAAAAGCTTATAATTGATGATATAATTAGGGATAAAGATGCACAGTTTGTGGATTTTGAAAAGGAAATTAACTCTCTTAAACAAACTCTTTCTAAACAATTAAAAGAAAAAGAATCGTTAACAACACTTAATGTTTTCAAAAATGAATCCAAGGAAAAGGAAGCTAAGAATATTGATAAAGAAATGCTTTGGGAAAAGAAAGTTAAGGAACTAAACTATTTTTGTACATAAAATGGGTCAATCGCGCAAAATGTGCAGATGCTAAAGAACCAATAAGTTTTTCTTTGAGAACAAGGTTAAACAAGCTATTTGTGTTTTTAATAATCTTTCTATCTAAGAAAGCTCTGGCAATTAGGCCAATGCTTTATGATGGTAGTGTTAGTGCTAAGGGATAAACAATGTGATTTCATATTGCTCGATTTCTCCCTCTGACCCTTTGCGCCTGACTCCTCTCGGCTCTTCTCTTCCTGCCTCTTTTCCTGTCTCTCTCTTCTTTTCTCTTTCTTTCTTTCTCTTTCCTTCTTTTTCTTTTCTTTTCTCTTCCTTTCTTCTCTCCTCTCTTTGGTCTTTCCCCTGCTCTGCCTGCTCCTCCTCTCTGGCTCCCTCTTTTCTTTTTTTCTTTTGTTCTCTGTCTCCTTCTTCTCCTCTCTCTCTCTCTTGCTTCTCTTCTCTCTCCCTCTTCTTTTCTCTTGTTCTCATCTCTCGGTCTCTCTCCTGCTCCTGCCCCTGATCTTGCTTGTGTCTCTGCTTTCTTTTCTTCTGTTTCCTTGTCCGCTCTTCTCTCTGTCCTCTACTCCGCCCTTTCTTCCTCTTTCTCCCTGTTCTTTCTCTCTCTGTTTTCCTCTCTCTCTTCTCTGTGCTTTCCCTGCTTCTCTTTCCTCTTGCTCTTTCCCCTTTCTCCTTGTCGCCACTTCTTCCTCCTTCCCTTCCCTCCTCTCTCTTTCTGCTCTCTTGCCGTTTTTTCTCTCTTTTTCTTCATCCTTTCCTCTCTTTTTCTGATCTTCTCTTCCTTTTCCTCCTCTGCTGCTCTTTGTCTTCTTTTCCTCTCTTCTTCTTTCTCTCTGCTCCCCATGATCCTTCTCCTTTCTGACCCTCTTTTTTCTTGCTTTCGTCTTTCTTTCTTTTCCCTCCTGCTTGCTTCCCCTTCCTTTCTTCTGCTCTCTTCCTTCTTCTCCCTCCTCCTCTCTGGTTTTCTGCTCCTCTTCCGTCTCTCTCTTTCTTTCTCCTTCTCTTTCTTCTTCTTTTTCTCTTCCCTTCTCTGTTTCTTTTCTCTCTCTCTTTTCCCTTCTCCTCCTCTTCCTCTCTTCTCCTTTTCTGTCTCCCTCTTCCTCTTCTCCCTTTTTTTTTTTTTTTTCTCTCTCTCTCTTTCTCCCTCCTTTCTGTGTCTCTTGTCTTTCTTCTTCCCTTCTTTCCTCTCTTCTCTCTTCTGCTTTCCTTCCTGTTCTCCCCTCTTCTCTTTCTGCTCTCTCTGACTCCTTCCTCTTGCTTCTCTTCTCTCCTCCTTCCTCTTTCTCTCTTTCCTCTGTCTCCTTTTTTTTCCTTTTCTGTTCCTGCTTCCTTCTCTTGTCTCCTTTTCTGACCTCTGTCTTCTTTCTTGGCTTCTTCCTCTTCTTCTCTGTTCTCTTCCTCTCCTCTCTCCTTCTCCTCTCTTCTTCTCTTTTTCCCTCTTTCTCCTCTTTTTTCTCTGCCTTGGACCCTCTGCTTCTCTTTCTTTCTCTCTGACTCTTCTCTTTCTTTCTTGCTCTGCTGCTGTGCTTTCTTCCCTCTTGCCTTCTCTCTCTTCTCTCTCTCTTCCTCTTTTTTGCCTCCCTGTTTTTTTTTTTCCTTTGCTTTGTCCTGCTTGCTCCCTCCTTCTCGGTTCCTCCTTCTCTCTCTCTTTCCTGTCTTCCTCTTCCCTCTCTTCCTTGCTCCCTTCTTCCTTTTGTCCTCCTCTTCCTTTCTTTCTGTCTTCTGTTTTCTCTTCTCTTCTCTCCTCTGGCTGTTCCTCTCCCTTCTTCCCTGACGTTTTGGTTTTTTTTTTTTCCTCTCGCTCCCTTTGCTTCTTCCCCTCTTCCTCTCTTCTTTCTCTCCTCCTTCCTCTCTTGTCCATCTCCTTCCCTGCTCTTCATTTCCTTGAATCCTCCTCCTTTGGTTTTTTCTCCTCTCTCTTTTTTCTTCTCTCTCTTGCTGTCCTCTCCCTTTTTCTCTCTCCTTCTCCTCCTTGCTCTTTTTTTCTTCTGAACTTCTCTTCTTTTTCTCTTGCTTGATTCTCGCTGCTCTTGCCCTCTGACCCTCTTTCCTGCTCTCTCTCCTCCCCTTTCTCTGACCTCCCTTGCCTCTCTTTCTCCTTCCTCTCTCTGTCCATGCCCTTTTCGCTGCTTCTTCCTGCTCACTCTTGACTGCTTTTTTCTCCCTGCTCTCTTCTCTTCTGCTCTCTGTCTCCCTCTTGCCCCCTCTATTCTTCTCTGTTTCTTTCCTTCCTTTCCCCCTCCCCCTTCTTCCTCCTCTTTTCTCTTCTCTCCTTTCTCCCTCCTCTTCTGCTGCTCCTGCTTCTTTCTTTCTTCTTCCCTCTGCTGCTTCTCTTTCTTTCTCGCTGCTCTCTTCTCTCTCTTCTTCTCTCTTCTCTCCTCTCTCCCTTCCTCCTGCTCTCTCCTCTTTCTTCTTCTTCTTGTTTCTTTCTTCTTTCTTTCTTCTCCCCCCTCTCTCTTTTCTCCTCCTCCTCTCTTTCCCTCCTCCTTTCTCCTCTTCGCTCCTCCTATCTCTTTGTTCTCCCCCTCGCACTTTTCTCCTTTTCCCCTCTGCCTCTCTCCTTCTTTTCCTCTTTCTTCTTGTCTCTTCTTTTCTCCTGCCTTCCTTTCTTTCTCTGTCCTCTCCTCTGTCTTCCTCTCTCCTCTCTCCTTCTTCTCTTCTTACCTGCTTTGACCTTTTCCTTCTTCCCTCTTCTTCCTCTCTTCTCTTCTTCTCTCTCCTTTGCTGCTGCTTCGGATGCTCTCCTTTCCTTCTTCTCTCTTGTTCTTCCTCTTTCCTTGCTTCTCTTCTCTCCTCTGACTCTTCCTCTGTTCTCTACTTCTTCTCTTCCTTTTCTCTCTTTCCTTCTGCCTCTTTCTTCTGATTCCTTGCGTCTACCTTCTGCTCTCTTTTCCTTCTCTCTGCTGACTCTCTCTTTCCTACTTCTTCCTTTTCTTTTCTTTTTTCTGTCTTTCCTTTTCTTTCTCTCTCTTCTCTCTCTCTCCTTTTCTTCTCTCTCTCCTGCGCCTGCTTTCTCTCTCTTCTGTTCCCTTCTTCCCCTGCTCTCCTCCTCCTTTCCTCTCTCTCCTCTCCTTCTGTTTTTTCCTCCTTTTTCTTCTCTTCCCCTTTGTTGATGGTGCTTCTTTCTTCTGAGCTCCCTTTCTTCTTGCTGCTGACTCTCTCCTCTCCTCTGATCTTCTTCCTCATTGTTCTCCTCCGCCCCTTCCTTCCTCTGTTCTCTCCCTCTGACTGTTCCTTTCCTTCTTCTTCCTCTGGTCTCCCCTCCTTTCCTTCTTCCTCCCTCTTTCTACTGCTTCTCTTCTCTTCTCCTTCGTTCTTTTTTTCTTGTTCTCTGGCCTTTTTCTCCTGCCTCTTGTCCTTTCCTTTCGCTTTCCCTTCTTCCTACTCTTTTGCCTTCTTTTTTTTCCCTTCTGCCTGTCTGCTCTTTTCGTCTCTCTTTGTCTCTTCTTTTGACCCTGCCTCGTCTTTCTTCTGCTTCCCTTCTCTTTTCTCACTTTTCTTCTTCCTCTGATTCTTCTCCCGCTTCCCCTCTTCCTCTGTTTCTTCTTCCTTGTCCTTCCTGATCTTCTTTTCTCTCTCTTTCTTTCTTTTCTTCTCTCGCTCTTCTTTCTCTGCTCTCTTTTTTTCTTCTTTCATCCCTTTCCTCTCTTGATTCCCCTTTCTCTCTTTGTCCTTTGTCTTTTCTTTTCTTGTCTTTCTGCCTGGTTTGCCTTCCCCCCTTCTTCTGCTCTTCTTCTTCTTCTTCTCCTCTGCCTCCCGTCTCTTCTCTTGGCTGTTCCTTTCCCCTGCTTTTTTCTCCTCTTTGATCTCCTTTTTCTCCTCTGACTGTTGCTCTCCCCTTTGCCCTCTTACTTTTCCTCTCCCTCCTGTTGTGATCTCTTTTTTCTTTTCCTTCTCTTCTTTTGTTCTTTTTTCTCTTTCTGTCTGCCTTTCCTTCTTTTTTTTTGTTTCTTCCTTCTTCTTTTTTCGCTTGTCTCTTCCCCTCTGCTTCTCTCCTTTCCTTCTGTTCTCCTGTTCTTACTTTTTTCTCTTTCTTCTCCCTTCCCCTCCTCTTTTCTCTCTCTCTCTCTCTGTCTTCTCTTCGCTCCTTTCTCTTTTTCTCTGTGCTTTTCTTCTCTCTCCCCTCTGACTTTCTGCCTCTTCTCTCTCTTCTCTCTCTGTCCTCCCTGTTCTTTCTTCTTTCCCCTCCTTTGCTGTCTTCTCTCCTTCTGACTGTTCTTTCTTCCTTCCTGTTTTCTCCTCCCTTTCTTCTCTTTGATCCTCTGTTCTTCTCTCGCTTTGTTTCTTTTGTTCCTTTGCTCTTTTGCTTTGCTTCCCTGTCCTCTCTTTCTCTCCTGTTGATCTTTCTCTTTTCTTCTGCCCCTCTTTTCTCTTTGCCTCTGTCTCTCTCCTGGCTTGCCCTCTTTGCTCTTTCTCTGCTCCTTCTGTCTCTGTTCTCTCTTCTTCCCACTCTTTCTTTCTTGACCTTCCCTGATCTTTCCTTCTTCGCTGACTGCTCCCTCCTGTTCTGCTTGTCTTGCGTCCTTTTTATTTCTTTCTCTTTTTCGTTTCTCTTTTCTGATTGACTTCTCCCCTGCTCCCTTCTCCCTGCCCTCTCTTGCTGACTCTCTCCCCCTCTCTCTTCTCTCTTCTGCTTTCTTCTCTTTTCTCTGTTCCTCTCTGCTGTATCTCCTCCTCTGTCTTCTCTGATCTGCCTGTCTCGCCCTCTCTCTACTCTCTGACTTTCTCTCTCTGCTCCTCTGCCTCTTCCCCTTCTGTTGTCCTCTCTTCTTCTCCCTTCTCTCAGGCCTCTCTGTCTCTGATCTCTCTCTCTTCTCCTTCTGCTCTGCTCTTCTTGTTGTTCTCTTTTCTTTCTGACTTTGGGCTTCTTCCTCTTTCTTCTGCTTCTCTGGGCTCTTGTTCTCCTCTCCCTCCGCTTTCTGCTCTTTTCTGTTCTTCCTTGTTCCCCTCTCTCTTTCTTCTGCCTCCTCTTCCCTCTCTCTCTTCTCCTTCTGTGCTCTTCTGTCTCTGTCCCGCTTTCTGCCTGTCTCTGTCTGTTCTCTCCTTTGCTTTCTTCTCCTGCCACGTCTGTCTGTTTCTCCCTTCTCTCTCCCCCTCCTTCTTCTCTTTCTTCTCTGCTGGATCTCTTCTTCTCCTCTCTTTTCTCCTCCCCTCTTTCCTCTCTGCTTTCTCTTTGCTCTCTCTCTCTTCCCTGTCTGTCTTCTTTGCCTTTCTTCTTTCTCTTGCCTTCTCTCTTTCTTTTCTCTTTTTCCTGCTCTTTCTTGTTTTCCTCTCTCTCTCCTCTCCCTCTTTTCCTCTCTTTCCTCTCCTCTTTCTTCTCTTCTTTTTCTTCTCTTTCCTTTTTCTTCTTCCATGCTTCTGGACTTCTCCCCTGTTTCTCATGCCCTGCTCTCTTCTCTTCTCTCTCTTGATCTTTCTTCTTTGTCTGTCCTTTCTTTTTCTTCTTTTTTATCTCTGTTTCTCGCCTTTCTGTCGCTTCTTTGGTCCTTCCTCTCCTCTTCTCTGTCTGCTGCTCTCTGCTTTCTTTTCTCTCTTTCTTCTTGACCTCCTCTCTTCGTCTTTCCTCTCCTCTGCTGTCTCTCTCTCTGCTTCTGCCCCTTTTCCTTCCCTTCTCCTGACCTCCTCTCCTCGTTTTGCTGCCTCTCTTCCCCTCTCCTTCTCTCTCTTCCTGCTTTCTGCCTCTCTGCTCTCTCCTCCTTGCCTCTTCTTTGTCCTCCTGATCCCCCTTCTCTCCCTCTCTGTCTTTTTTTCTTTCACTTTTCTTATCTTCCTCTCTCCTTTTCTTCGTCTCTTCTTCCTCTCTTCTCTGGCTCCTCTGTCTCTCTTTGCTGTCTCTGCGCTGCTGCTCCTTTCTTTTGTCCTTCTCTTTGTTCCTTTTCGGTCCTCTTTCTCTCTTCTCTTCTTTCTCTTTCCTCTTCTCTTCCTCCTGCTTCTTGCTCGTCTCTCTTCCCTGACTGCTTCCCTGCTTTTTCCATCCCTTTTTCTTCTCTCCCCTCTGCCTGTTTTCTCTCTGTTCTGTCTTTGCTTTTCCTTTGTTCCCTCTTTTCCCCTCCTGATCTCCTCTCTTCCTCCTCTTCTCTGCTGTCTTCTCTTCTGACGTCTTCCCTGCCTCTCTTCTCCCTGTCTTTCCTCTCCTTCTTCTTGTTTTTTGCTGCTTCTTTCTTTCTTTCTGCCCTTCTTCTCGCTCTCTTCTTTTCTCTCTCTTGTCTTTCCTTCTTCTTCCCCTCTTTCTCTCTCTCCTCTTGTGTTTCTTGCTCGTCTGTTCTCCTCTCTTCTGATCTCCCTGTCCTCTCTCCTTCCCTTTCGGCCTTCTCTGCTTTCTCTCTTCCTGTGTCTCCTTTGACGCTTTCGTTTCCTTTTCTCCTTTTGCTCTTGTTCCTTTCTGTCCTCTCTTCCCTGCCCCCCCTTCTTCTTCCTCTTCTTCCTCTCCTTCGTCTCTGACTCTTTTTGTTTCTTTCCCTCATTCTCCCCTCCCTTTCTCTTGACTCCTCTTGTCTGCCCTCTCTTGCCTGCCTTTCTCTCTGCCTCCTCTTTGCTCTTCTCTGCTCTCCTTTCCTTTTCCTCTTCTTTCTCTTCTTCTTTCTTTTCTCTGATGTCTCTTCTTTTCCCTCTGAAGAGACTTTGATGCTTGAGGAAGAGAGTTAATCAAAAATGCTTTTAAAACAAAGTGATCCAATGGTCTTAGAAAAGAAAGTTAACATTAAACCAATTAATTATGCTGAGTTAAATCGATTATCTGAAGATTTTGGTAAACGTTTTATCCCACAACAAGAACTGTCTGATGAACAAGCTTTCTGGTTACAAACTTCACACCCTAATACTGACCAATCTGCTTCTTCGCCTGTCAAAATTGAGGCTCCTCGGGAACTTCCTAAGGTAAGCCTGGTTAATACAAGCCTTAAAAAGCTTAAATACCATCTTGGCCAATTTGACAATGTGGTGAAAAAGCAGATAACGCCTGATGCTTTAACAGAAGGGGAATGGGGGTTTGAACACACTAAAGCTATTTTTCTAAAAGAAATAATTCCATTTGTAAAGACCTTAAAAGACATATTCAATGTTTTTGATAAAGATCTTTTAAATGAGGTAACAGAAGTACAAACAGTTTTTAACCAGATGGAAGCTGCTGTTCAACAGTATCATGTAGACAAACAGTACTTTGAAATTCAAAAGAAACAATTTTTGATTGAAAACGCTCGACTCTTGGATCAAATCATTTCTCAAGATATTTTGAATATTGTTGTGAATTATTCGTTGGATAAAAATACTTCTTTGAATGTGAATTCTTGTGTTGCAATGAATGATTTTGTGAATTATGTAGAAATGTGCAACAAGTGTTTTGAACTTGAAGCTGAGCTTATCAAACAACACAACATGGTTGAAAAAGATGAGTAGTTATACATGGGACTTTCGAAAGCTTTTTAAACTTGAAAAAACACTGCATTTCTTTTTGAACTTGCAATGCAACTTAATAAGAAAATCTTTCAAAAGGAATTAACCACATCCTCCTGATGACCAAACTAAACTTATTTGATCAATCTGTTTGAATTAAAAACTTGAAAGAGCTGCAGGCTTAAGCAAAAGACACAACAATCAAGAAGTTAAAAGCAAACATTAAACGTTTGAATAAAAATTCCACCACAAACAATGTGAAAAGGGAGTGATGCGATTGATGACCATCAACATCAGGAAACTTTTTGGAAATCTAAGTGGGCGTAAGTGAAATATATTGCTAAAAATGAGCATTTGAAACAGACTTATAAACAACTTTATGGTTCAATTAAACCATCAAGCATTCATGTTAAAGAACAAACTGAATCTTTGGTTAATCAAGTAAATCAAAAGTCTGTTGAAATTTCTGAAATTTAAATGCTCAACTTCAGGAAAAAGTGGTTGTCATAACATTATTAAAAAATGAATCTTAGGAAATTAAAAGGAAAGGAAATTGCTGATAATGCTGCCCAAGTGTCAAATGCTACCACTATTGCTCTAGGAATGTATAAGCTTGACCTAGTAATTTTGGCTCATATGGTTAAGAATAATAGGGAAGTTCACGAATACTACCTTAAGCATACTATGGAACAAGCTGCTATTCTTAGGGATGTAGTTGAACAAGCTTAAAATCATTGAATACCCTTTAGATAGTGCTTTTCTTACTCAGCCCTATTATATATATTAAGCTGATTCAAAGATTGTTGCGTCGGTATGTTAGAGATAATTGCCGATATTCACACAAACATAGTGATGAAATTAAGTTGCGGTCACGCCTATTAACAAGAAGAAAACAATTTGATTTGTTGACACTGTCACATCATCAGGCAACATTCCCAAAGTAACTAACAGACCTCTATTGTCTTCTACAGGAGTAAACCCTTCTACTAGTGCTAGCGGATCAAAGCCTTTAGGCAATACAAAGAATGATAGGATTCGCGAACACCAAGTAGTAATGAGAAGAATAAAGTAGAAGTCCAATCCCCCCAGAAAGTTAAATCTAGTTTGAATAAAAGGAACTCTGATTCTAAAAATGTCTGTAATGAACATGTTAAGCATCCTGTTAAAGGTGCTAAGGCTCTTTGTTCTGTATGCAATGAATGTTTATTTAATGTTAATCATGCTATGTGTTTAATTGATCATGTGAATAGTATGAATGTGTCACACCCCGCCTAGGCGGAAACACGAGGCGTAACATCATGGATATCATCACAACATAATGGTGTCAACAATAGAGAGAACTAAATGAAATAGATTAAACAAAGGAGACACAATGTGTCATGACAATATCTAACACAAGATAAAGGAGTCTTGCATTAAGATAACAAAGTCATACCACAAGGAAACGTAATCCAAAGTCTAAACATCCAATGATCAATCAAATAGCAACAATTCAAAAGACATAAATAAAATCTCTAGGAGAATGGATTCCTCATGAGCCTACGGTCTTACTAGCCACTCTTCCTAACCTCAACATCCTCCAAGATGATTACCTAAAAATGATGCTTAAAAATGTCAACATAAAGTTAATGAGAGTCATAGGTTTAAGACACGAAAATCAAATCCAATTGTAAATTACTGTGATAATAAAGAAAACATTGCATGACAATAAATAAACTATCATACAGGCTAACATGCAATCAAATTCAATCACACAAATAATCGGCAAACGACTACAAGACGTCTCATATCGCACCAAGGTCCCTGTGGTGACCCCCTTAGTTCAGGCTATTGATACTCTCAAAGTAACCTTCCTGCTCGCTAGGCCATAGTACCATCCACTAAACAGGCCATGGATACCCGCAGGTGATCCCCCCTGACTTAGTTTACAATTCTCAATATCACATCACAAAACATGTAGCTCACAACATACAATAGTCACGTATAGTATATGCATCTTTGACAACACATTATCACAATAATCAAAACATTTCCAAACACTTTGCATCATTTCCACCCCAATAAATCATAAGAAAAGAGGGGCTATGAAACTCACCTGGATACTCAAACGCAGCTTCCAAATCTTTACACGCAACTATATAAATAAATAAACACGGTTACACGCGACCAAGCTAAAAGCTCTAGTCCATGTAAACAACAATGATTGGATGTCTTAGTGGTTTAGTTAACATCAATGGCGTCACCCGAAACCCTGCCAACCTTAACCATCTTATTAACACTTTACACTAGCTACTTCAATTTTAATCAGAATTGTAGATTTTTAGAGTTCTTTACGTACCCAAAACCCTTACTTAATGACCTTCATAAAATATACCAAAAATCACTCATGTTCATTTATGAGTATATTAGCTACCTTGTGATTCCCAAGCATTACTTACATGTATAACTACCTCAAATAAAATCAAACTTCAAAACCGTTCTAATTTGGATATGATTGCACACCAAAATATATCACTCTAACTACCATACTTAGACATGCTTTCAGAGGCTAATTTTTACAGGATTATCCATAGACATATGGAACTTAACTACTGTAGAAGGGCTAAGCTTAATTCGAATTTTAAGTTAGGGTTTTACCTCCTAACAAGATCCAAAATCTGGACCAGGTATTTACTGGTTTTGAAACTTTTGTGTAACCAGCATTTGAATGGACTTCCGACCTTAAAAACTTTCGAGGCTGGATTTTCTGGAAAGTACATTCAATGAGCTACTGTTTAGAGTCTAGAAACACTCAAAAACCTATTACCATCATGGAGATATTCACTCGTGAACACAACCCTAAATTCTGCTTACCCTAAATCAAGTTTTTTAACGCAAATCTACTTCTTAGGGTTTTGGGAGAGGTGAATTCGTACGGCATAAGATAAAGGGGAAAAGGATGGGCCAAGTTTGGGTTTTAATCTAATCCCTACAAGTCCTAGTCCAACCCAAACTTAGTTTAGTAAACAAAAATATATTTTTTTAAACCCAAAACCGGATGCACCATGTATATATATATGATATTTTTTTTTATTATTTTTTTGTATTATTAATTAACTAATTTAATTCATTTCCTTTTGTTTTTATAAAAACCTAACTAATTTTGATTAAACCTTTTACTCTAAACGCGACTTACTAAACTTTCTAAATTTATAACATTTCATTCACCAAAACCACTTTCTATTTTTAGAAAGTTTTCTACAAATATCTGGTATTTCACTCACCTATTTCATTTCTAAAATGCCACATTTCTCATAAACGCTTAACACTTAATCATCCAACTATTGACGTAGCATTACATGCAATACGCCATTCCTTTCCATTATCACTATACGTGAACAAATGGAATACTCATCACCAATCACAAACACACTCAAAATGAGATGCCCACACACCTTAAAATGATATTAAGCACATTACTTAACCCACTTAGCTCACATAAATCACATTGCACAACACCTAAACACATTAAAATTGAACTCTTAGCAATTTAAAGG
Source organism: Tanacetum coccineum (assembly GCA_026074375.1). Lineage (NCBI taxonomy): Eukaryota > Viridiplantae > Streptophyta > Magnoliopsida > Asterales > Asteraceae > Tanacetum > Tanacetum coccineum. The sequence continues at coordinate 16,523 of BQNB010077948.1, forward strand.
TTATTAAACTAACCTGCTCAATCCCTGGTTGTCCGGGGTATCCCCTCCTTTAGGAAATCTCATCCCGAGATTTAACTAGCCGATTCATCAGCACGATCAACAAACAACTGAGGATACTTAGACTTCATATAATCTTCGCGCTCCCAAGTGAACTCGGGACCATGCTTTGAATTCCAACGAACCTTCACAAGTGATATCTTACTACGTTTTAAACTCTTAATTTCACGGTCCATAATCTCTACAGGTTCCTCAACAAAATGAAGCGTTTTGTCAACCTTAATTTCATCTATGGCACGATTGAGGCTAGCATTCCGCAAACACTTCTTTAGGTTTGACACGTGAAACGTGTCATGTACACCACTCAATTCCTCAGACAATCTTAACCGATATGCTACAGGACCGATCCTTTTAAGAATCTCAAATGGCCCTACATACCTCGGGGCTAACTTACCCTTCTTCCCAAAATAGAACCACGCCCTTCCAAGGCGACACCTTTAGCATCTTAAGATCCTCAACCCAAATTCTAACGGTCTGCGCCTTGTTAGTCAGCCTAGCTCATTTTGATGATCTCTCGCCGTGCTGTGAGCTTCTCTTTTTATTCACTACTTAATCAGTCGTTTCTTGCACCCAATTTCAGGTCCAATTAAACTACCTTCCTTCAATTTCAGCCATAACATGGGTGACCTACATTTCTTCCTATCAGTGCTTTTCGAACGGTGCACACAGATGCTGGTGTGATAACTGTTGTTATAAGAGAATTCGGCTAACGGTAGGTGGACATCCCAACTGCCATACGTTATCCTGATTGAACGCCTCACCCTGAGCTACCAGTATCATTCCTTTTACTCCCGACTGAATAGTCATAGCCATTGCCCGTACACGTTTAGGTTTCACCCGTTCCTTCCTATTAAGCCTCCCCGCAGTCAGCTCCACCTTCGCTTTTACCCGGATGCTAGCGAATTTTACATTGATAATCAACTAAATAACTCGACTCCACCTCCATTCTTTGGAGCTATATTCAACTCCTTCTGATCGAAATATGTTATGTTGGGGACTTTTTTATTGAATCTTGTGTAAATGACACTCTTCGTACCATACAAATAATGTCTCCAAGTTTTTAGAGCAAACACCACTGCTCTCCCAACTCTAGATCGTGTGTTGTATAATTCTTCTCGTGGATTTTTAACTGCCTTGACGCATAAGCGATTACCTTATTTCTTTGCATAAGCACACAACCTAATCCTTGATTCGAAACATCATAGTAAACTACAAAATCTTCAACTCCATCAGGAATCAGTGCACTATCGGCGCATCACACAAATTATTTTTCAGAGTCTGGAAAGCCTCTTCTTGTTCCACACCCCACACATACTTTTGCTTCTTATGAGTCAACGAAGTAAGGGGTTTAGCAATCTTAGAGAAGTTTGTGATAAAACGCCGGTAGTAACCTGCTAGACCCAAAAATAATTGAACTTCGGATGGTGTTGTAGGAGCTTTCCAATTCTTTACTGCCTTAATCTTACCTTGGATCCACGTGAAATACCATTCTGGTTGACACCGTGACCAAGGAAAATGATTCTTGCAACCAGGGAACTCACACTTTAGAGAATTTAGCGTACCAACTTCTCTTTCTTCTAGCAATTTTAAACCCATCCTCACAATAAGTCCATATTCTTCTTAGACTTAGAGTAGATCAAAAATGTCATCAATGAAAACAATGACGAATTTATCTAGATACGGTTTACAAACTCGGTTCATCAAATCCATAAAGACTGCTGGTGCATTGGTTAATCCAAAGGGCATAACTGTAAACTCAAAATGTCCATATCTCGTTCAAAACGCGGTCTTTGGAATATCATCCTCATGTACGCAGAGCTGGTGATAACTTGACCTAAGATCTATCTTAGAGAAATAACGTGATCCTTGCAGTTGATCAAATAAGTCATCACAATTATAGGGGATGAGGATAGCGGTTCTTAACAGTTAACTTATTCAATTCCCTAAGGTCAATGCACATGCGAAAAGAGCCATCCTTCTTCTTAACAATTAACACAGGTGCTCCCCATGGGGAGTGACTCGGTCGTATAAAACCCTTGTCTTGTAACTCTTGAAGCTGCCCAGATAATTCTTGCATTTTTGAGGGCGCTAGACGGCATGGAGACTTTGCAACTGGCGTCGCTCCAGGAGTTAAATCTATGCGAAACTCAACTTGTCGTTGTGGTGGTAACCCCGATAAGTCTTCCAGGAATACATCAACAAAATCCTGTACTACAGATATATCACTCAATTTTGGTTCATCTACCTTAGCATTCATTAAGGCTTTAGCAGCTCCTAAAGTACGTTCCCTTTGAACCCTAAGTATTCAACTATCTTCCAACGGTATTTCAACCACATTTTCATGACAAACTATCACAGCCTTATTCCTGGACAACCAGTCCATTCCCACAATCACATCGAAACTTCCATGACCCAACGGTATCAAATTTATGCTAAATAGGGAATTTCCTAGTTCTAGTTTGCAGTCACGGATAATCCTATCAACTTCTACTTTCTTACCCATCTTGCTTTACTTCTATCACTTAAACTAGGATTTTACAATTACTAGGTTTCACATTTAGCAAAGGGCGCAAATTCAGTAGAAATGAAACTAAAATCAACTCCAGAATCAAAAAGTACAGTAGCAAAATGATCGTTCAAAGAAAAAGTACCCGTCACAACTTTAGGATCCTATAAATCTTCCACCGCATTCACATTCACATTGAAGGCCCTTCCTGTAGCTCGATTCCCATTGTTCCGGTTGATACGATTTCCCTCCAATGCTAACGGATTCCCTGCTTGACCCGGCGCTCGGTTCAACTTGGGGCAATTTGTGAGGTAGAAGGGTGATCAGGGCTTCCACACTCGTAACAAACCTTCTGATTATCACCCATTCTAATAGCATTCACAGGAGTTACTCGCTTAAATGGTGCCCAACAATCTTTAGCAAAATGGTCAGGTCTCTGACAGTTAAAACACAACCTACAAACTCTATCCTCCGGATGATAAGTATAGCACTTAGTACACTTGGGATATGGTTCACAAATTCAATTTTTAGGAGGAGTCGTTCGCACAAAACCCGCTCCCCACTTTTTGCCTTCTTTTTTATCCCTCCAGTGACCCTCTGATTTACTAGTCTCTTCTCTGCCTTTTCCTTTCTATCTACTCTTTGAAACAGGTACCCAACTATGGGCTTCGTTAGTAAGTATGCTGGCTCTTAGAATTTCATCCTAGATAGTTGTTGTCTGAGTCGCCTTGAGCATTCCCCTAATCTCAGGTGCCAACCCCGCTACATACCTCTTGATGCGTGCTAACTCAAGCGTTACCAGATGTGGAACCAGCTTGGCCAGTTTATGAAACCGATCCGTGTAAGCTGCATGGTTGGCTCCTACCCTCTTCTTGTGATCCAAATTATTCTCCAACCTTCTCATTTCATTACTTAGACAAAATTCCTCCACCAACAGAGCCTTAAAATCATTCCAGGTCATACCAATTGCCGCTTCACGGCCTCTTGCCTGGATTTGAGTGTTCCACCATGTCAGTGCCTTGTTAACAAATGAACTAGCAGCATACTTCACCTTTTGATTCTTAGAACACCCACTATTGTCAAGTACATTCTCCATCTTCTTGATCCAGCGGGTAAGTTCTATCGTACCTCCCTTTCCGTCATACTCCTTAGGGCCACATGCCTGAAATCCCTTGTAGGAACACCTATTGTTCCCACCATTCTTATTGTTGTTGTTGTTGTTGTTATTTCCATTGTTGTTATTGTTGTTCCCGTTGTTGTTATTATTGTTATTTCCGCTGTTCACGTTGTTTGTCACTTGAGCGACGATCTGGGGAATGATATTTTGCAATTGCTGCGCAATGATGGCAGCGATGTCGGGTTGCCCATTTTCGTTGTCGTTAGTCCTTGTTCGAACCATTCTAATTAAGATAGTATTAACACACATTAGATGAGAGGGGAAAGGTTTCTAGACCGGCCATTCTATCAGTATACCATCATAACTATACACACACACACACACACATACATACATAATCAACGAAACAACATGTTGATATCAAATCCGCGTAATCATACTTGCAAGTCTACTTGTTTTGTGGCGCATGTATAATTATGTTGGCCACCATAATTATAGATGCCCCCTTTCACAAATGTACTCCCTCTTATGATCACACTTCTCAATGTCAACAAAACACATAACACATAGACCACATCAACAAATCATTACATATGGAAAATGACTCAAAATTACTTAAATCATAATATTAAAATAATCCAACAAATTCCAATATTCAAAAGCAATATTCCTAATAAAATTCCAAACCAAAGTCGAAAAATCTCAAAATCCTAAAATCTTAAAAAACATAAAGAGGAGGGCAATCAAGCATTGATTCAAATTCCACTACTACCCGTATCTTCCATCTCGTTGTCCCTAGGTCCACTTCTAGCCGTGGACTCCAGATCCGAATCACTGTCGGATATGTCATAATTCACTTTCTCCCAGACGGATCTTAACTTAAGAATTTCTTCTTCTCCCTCGGTTGGTTTGTATTCTAGGAATTTTCCCTAAAATTTGGTAATTGTACCATCTTTAGCAGTCACTGTTGTTTCAATCTTTAATACCTCTTCTCCTTTAACTAATTTTATGGTCAACCTCTCTTCAACTCTGCATGGGTACATGTCAACCGGTATACGGATCTTGCGGCTACCCCGAATTACCCAAGTCCTTGTTCCTAGTTTATAGTATCCCTTACATCCTGTTGCAATAGCAACCCCCATGCGGAAACTTCCTATGAAGGTGAGGAAGCATAGCTAATTTCAAGAGATAAGGCACACTAAATCAGATAAAGGCAATCAAAATAGCAAGAAGAAAATTAACAAAACTAAGAAATAAAATCATGTAATTAAGGGGAAAACGCATACTAGTTATACTACTAAACGCTTAAGCCCTAACATGCATCTACGTGAAGGACTCCTAGGTTATAGTCTAGGCTCAACCACCTTTACCTTCTTTATAACTAGATCGGCTCTTGATACCAATCTGTCAAACCCCGCCTAGGCTGAAACACGGGACGTAACTCATTGGATATCTCACCACACAATGATGTCAAAAATAGGAGCGATCTAAAATGAAATATATTAACAAAGGAGTCACAATGTGTCTTGGACAATTATCTAACACAAGATAAAAGGAGTCTTTGCATTAAGATAACACAAGTCAATACCACAAGAAACATATATCCAAAGTCTCTAAACATCCAATGATCAAATCCAAATAGCCAACAATTCAAAAAGACATAAATAAAATCTCTAGGGAATGGACTCCCGCATGCAATGCCTACCGGTCTCACTAGCACTCTTACCTCCCCCCCCCCCCCCCCTAACCACAAATCCTCAAGATGAACTACCTGAAAAATGTGCTTAAAAAACGTCACATAAAGTTGGTGAGGAGGTTTTTTTTTTTTTTTTTTTTTTTCATTTTTTTTTTAAGTTTAGACACGAAAAAATCAAATCCAATTGTAAATTACTGTGATAATAAAGAAAACATTGCAGGACAATAAATGAACTACCATACAGGCTAACATGCAAATCCAATCAATCACACAAATAACCGGCAAACGACTACAAGACGTCTCATATCGCACCAAGGTCCCTGTGGTTACCCCCTTACCCAGGCCATGGATACTCTCAAAGTAACCTTCCTGCTCGCTAGGCCACAGTACCATCACTAAACAGGGCCATGGATACCCGCAGGTGATCCCTCCTGACTTAGTTCACAATTCTCAATATCACATCACAAAAAATGTAGCTCACAACATACAATAGTCACGTATAGTCCATGCATCTTTAACAACACATTATCACAGTAATCAAAACATTTCCAAATACTTTGCATCATTTCCACCCAATAAATCATAAGAAAAGAGGGACTATGAAACTCACCTAGATACTTAAACATAGCTTCCAAATCTCTACACGCAACTATACCAATTAAATAACACGATTACACGGACCAGCTAAAAGTCTAGTCAATGTATCACACATAATGGAAATTGGAGTCCTAAGGGTTTAGTTAACCATCATGGGTCACCCCGACACCATGCCCAACCTTAACCATCTTATTAACACTTTACACTAGCTACTTACAATTAACTCAGAATTACAGAATTTTAGTGTCTCTTTACGTACCCAAAACCCTTACTTAATGACCTTCATTAAATATACCAAAAAAATCACCATGTTCATTTATGAGTATATTAACTTACTTGTGATTCACAAGCATTACTTACATGTATAACTACCTCAAATAAAATCAAACTTCAAAACTGTTTTAATTCGGATCTGATTGCACACCAAAATTATCCAGTCTACTACGTACCTAGAATGCTCTTCGAGGCTAATTTTTTCAGGATTTATCCTCAGACATATGGAACTTAAAATACTATAGAAGGATTAAGCTTAATTCGAATTTTAAGTTAGGGTTTTACCCTCCTAAACATAATCTAAATCTGACCCGTATTTACTGTTTTGACAACTTTTAGTGTAACCAACATTTGAATAACTTTCCGACCTTAGAAACTTTCGAGGCCGGATTTTCTGGAAAGTACATTCAATGGGTTACTGATTAGAGTCCAGAAACACTCAAAAACCTATTACCATCATGGAGATATTCACTCGTGAACACAACCCTAAATTCTGCTCACCCTAAATTAATTTTTCAACGCAAATATAACCTAACCAACTGCATGATCATGACCCTAATCAAGCCCTAATCATTCTATCATCATTAAATATCATTAATATTCTGAATTTTTTGAAATCCTAGAATCCCATCATGATTTTGATTAATGAATGCATTATTTTAAATAGGAATGAACACACTTACTTGAGGATTCAGCACCTAAACACAACTCTGAATGTTTCTTGGATCCACAAGGTAAATAAATCAAATTCTTAGGGTTTTTGGGAGAGGTGAATTCGTACGGCATAAGGATAAAGGGGAAAAGGTGGGCCAAGTTTGGGTTTTAATCTAAATCCTACAAGTCCTAGTCCAACCCAAACTTAGTTTTAGTTAAAACAAAAAATATATCTTTTAAAAACCAAAAAAAACCGGTTCGACACATGTATTATATATATAATATATATATTTATTTTAAAATATTAATTAAACTAATTTTACTTCATTTCTTTATGTTTTTATAAAAAAACCTAAGCTAATTTGATAAAACTTTTTAACTTAAAACGCTACTTACTAAACTTTTTCTAAATATAACTTTCATTTCCAACCAAACACTTTCTTTTTTTAGAAAGTTTTCTACTTATATCTATATTTCACTCCCTTTTTCATTCTAAAATTCCCACATTTCTCATAAAGGGCTTAACACTTAATCATCATCTAGTGGACCGTTAGCATTACATGCCATACGCCATTTCCTTTATTTTTTTTTTGGGTAAGGGGGTAACCCGATAAAATGTATTAATCACAAAGATCGTTTAAGTACAATGAGATGTGGCTGAATACCACATTAACCTCAAGCCCCAAGCTTGAAATACCACTACTCGAACGTGACATGCCACAAACGAGAGCCCCTAGCTAAAAGCATACAATAAAAACAAACACGCCTACAAACATACAGACGGACATGCAATTAAACATATAACCGAAAGTTTTGTGGCATCTTTCATCGAGACAGGAGTTCACTAACCATAGCTTTGTTCTTGAACCAGAAAGTGAGAAGTTTGAGCCTTACAGTAACCATGATGATATCACGAATCTCTTCCGGGGATCTTCTAACATTTTTAAACAATACGCCATTCCTTTCCATTATCACTATACGTGAACAAATGGAATACTCATCACCAATCATAAACACACTCAAAATGAGATGCCCACACACCTCAAAATGATATTAAGCACATTACTTAACCTACTTAGCTCACATAAATCACATTGCACAACACCTAAACACATAAAATGAACTCTTAGCCAATTTTAAAGGTATAAACTAACCTGCTAAAATCCTAGTTGTCACAGAATGTGTGTGCTAAATCTGCCTCTAAGAAAAATAAAAAGAGAAAAGAATGGAAACCTACTGGAAAAGTGTTTAACTCGGTTGGATATAAATGGAAACCCACTGGAAGGGCTTTCACCTTAGTTGGAAATGCGTGCCCTTTAACTAGGTTAACCGCCACTGATAAAGTGCCTCTTAGGGTTCCCATTCCTCTTGAAGTAGTTTCACCAAAACATGTAGTAACTAGAGTATATACCAGGAGACCTAAAGTACGCAAGTCTGTTCAAAATAGCAAACCTAAGGTTGCAAAATCTATGACTGCTAACAGAATGGAACCCGGTACATCTCGGGGATCCGATACTTTAGTTGCTCCATCTTCTTCTTCTCTTATCGACTGCAGGTTGTCCAAATTGTTCTGTGGTATTTGGACTCCGGATGCTCCAAGCACATGACCGGAGATCGCTCTCAGCTCACCAATTTCGTTCATAAATTTCTTGGTACTGTCAAATTCGGTAACGACCAAGTTGCGAAGATTATGGGGTATGGTGATTATCAGATAGGGAACATCACAATTTCAAGGGTTTATTATGTAGAAGGACTAGGACACAATCTTTCTTTGGTTAATTCTGCGACTCAGATCTTGATGTAGCTTTTAGAAAAACACACATGCTTTGTTCATAATCTGGAAGGTGTTGATTTACTCTCAAGATCTCGAGGAACTAACCTGTATTCTCTGTCCATTGGGGATATGATGGCGTCTTCTCCTATATGTCTCTTGTCAAAAGCCACAAAGACTAAGTCATGGTTATGGCATCGTCGTCTGTCTCATTTGAATTTTGGTGCTATTAATCACTTGGCCAGACACGGTCTAGTACGTGGTCTTCCCAGACTTAAATTTAAAAAGGACCATTTATGTTCTACATGTGCCATGGGAAAAAGCAAGAAACAATCACATAAACCTAAATCTGAAGACACCAATCAAGAAAAACTATATCTTATGCACATGGATCTTTGTGGGCCTATGCGTGTTGCAAGTGTAAATGGGAAAAAGTACATCCTTTTCATTGTGGATGATGACTCTCGGTTCACATGGGTAAAGTTTCTAGCATCAAAGGATGAAGCTCCTGATTTTATCATCAAATTTCTGAAAATGATACAAATTAGATTGAATGCAACTGTAAGGAACATTCATACAAATAATGGAACCAAGTTTGTTAATCAAACTCTGCGAGACTACTATGAATAGGTTGACATTGTTAGGAATGATAAAAGTGACGATCTTATTGAGATAAAAGTCTTGTAATAAATAGAGAAATAATATGGTGTAATAGGTTAGGTGATAGGCTCGTAACTTAAATAAAGTCACGAGACTCGACAAATAGCTACAGCTAAGAAAACAAGAGCTCCTTGCTCTTTCTTGTAATTAGGTATAAATACCCTATCACCACCTCATTAGTGGTGTGTGTCTTCTAATCTCATTCTTATCTTTTCTCTAATCCTCCTCCTCCCTCTTTCTCTTTCTACTTTCTATCTTTCTCTCTCTAGAATAAACACACACTCAACACCTAAACACACACTTTATTGCTTATTGATCCTAAAATCAAGACCTAGCAGGCATCTCTTACGAAACATCGGTTGCGCGAACTCCATAACAAAATGGTGTTGTTGAAAGGCGAAATCGTACTCTTGTTGAAGCCGCTCGAACAATGTTAATCTATGCAAAAGCTCCTTTATTTCTATGGGCCGAGGCAGTTGCTACCGCATGTTACACACAAAACCTATCCATTATACGACGTCACCATAGAAAAACTCCTTATGAGCCCTTACATGATAGAAAACCTGATTTATCCTACTTTCACGTTTTTGGTGCACTTTGCTACCCAAACAATGATAATGAGAATTTGGGCAAACTTCAAGCTAAAGCTGATATAGGTATTTTCATTGGATATGCACCCAAGAAGAAAGCTTACGTATTTACAACCGACATACCCGAAAAATCATTGAAACCATCCATGTCGATTTTGATGAGCTGACGGCTATGACTTCTGAACAAAGCAGTTTAGAACCCGCGCTTCATGAAATAACTCCTGCAACACCCAGTTCAAGACTCGTTCCAAACCCTGTTGTGACAACCGTGGTTTGAGCAGGGTAGCTTATACCTTTAGACTTTAGTTTTTGCTCGTTTTATGTGATTTTTGAGTGTTTCGTGGTCGTTTTGATTGGTAATTGTGGTGTTTATATGCATGTGATCGTTTTAGAATTAAATGATCATTTTGTTATGTGTGTTTATATGTTGAGTTAAGTAGTCCATTCTTCGGAATAGGGAGTTTGAGAATGGATGACGTTTTGCATATATTGCTACGTCAAATCTTGATTTTTAAAGGATAAGCGTTTATTGAATGTGAGTGGCTTTAGTGATGAAATGATTGGTTTGAAATATGAAAAGTTTGTATCAAATTTCCATAAATAGCAGGTGAATTTAGAAATGTAATTGTTATTTATAGAAAGTGCGTTTATTGGTTTTAATAAAATGTTATAGTTAAAAATAACTTAGGTTTTTGTAGAAAATTAAGGTAATTTTAATTATTAGTTAAATTAAAATTTTTTTTTATATAAGTGAATAGTAATCCGGGAATAGTAAAAAAAAAAAAAAAAGGAAGTTTAATACCTATCAAATTCTAGTTAGATTATAATTAGACTAGTAATGCATATAAATAAAACCTAGACCTCATTTTTTTTCTTCTTCTTCCTCCCCTTTGTGTGTGCCGTGAGTTTCAACCCTCCCCCAAACCCTAGGAAAATCTTTTTCAAGAGCTAGATCCAAGAATCAACTATGGTATTTTTAGAAAGTGTAGTATTTTGCGTTTTAGCAAAAAGGTATAGTCAAATTAGCTTATACTTTTGTAAAAACTTAAAGTAATATAGTAAATTAGCTAATTAATAATATAAAAAATATAAAAATAAAAATGTTACATAAAGGGGGCGTCCGGTTTTGGTTGTAAAAGAAAAAAAAGATTTTGAGTATGATTAGGAGTTGTAGGTTAATAAAAATACAGATTTATTATGTAATTAATGATTAATATGTTAATTAGATGTGAATTAGGAAGGAGTCCATGCAATTTTAGGTTAGGGTTTGCATGGATTGATGTTTTATAGATGAGCAGAATTTAGGTCAGATTGATTGACGTTTTTCTCCAGATTAAATAATGGTTACAAGATTCGTTGTCAAAACTGTGTTTTCAGACGAATTTTGAGTCAACTTAAGTGAGGTGAAAACCCTACTTAAGAAGTGTTTTAAATTAAGCCCTTTTACAGAAAGTAACTTTCATATGTCTATTAAGAAACCCTAAAAGGGCTAAGGCTAAAATTAATTTTAAGTTGGGTTTTGAAGTCGAAATTTTTTAGTGTGCAATCAGATCCGAAAGTGACTGGGTCTTTGGGTCTTTTCTTAAACACACACCTCCTCAACCTCTTAAACACACACCTCTTAACCATCTGCGCCCTTGGGTCTTTTCTGTAAGACTCTTGGGCCATTTGGTATATAAGGGTGTTTTACCCTTATAAGCCTATAAGCCTTTTTGGCTTATTTCCTGCTTATTGCTATAAGCTGGTAGAAAGTTCTTATTTTTCCTAGATCCAGCATTATTTAAAGTATTTTATATATATATATTTTTAAAATTTTATAAAATAGTTTAGTATTTTTTATAATTTATTTTCATTAAAAACTTAAAAAAATCATAAAAAATAAAATAAAAGTCAGAAAAATATAAACTTTTTTTAAAAAATTTTCTTTTGTCATATAGTTTCTAGGAACAATATTTGTTTTCTTGTAGGGTCATTTTTGCAAAGTTTTACTTTTTAAAGAACAAGATTCGTTCCCGTTTTTGTTTTGACTCGTTTTTTGTCTTAACTAACTCCGCTTTTGATCTAGTTTTTTTTAACTTCGTTTTTAGTCACTTAGAACCCATTTTAAGTGAAAAATTCATTATTAGGTTTAAATTGTGTAATTTAGGTTTTTGACCCTCGTTTTTCGTACCCGTTTTAGGTTTTAAGTTATATTGCTTTCGTTTTTAGGTTTAATTTATTTGTTTTTGCATTTCTAATCATAGAAATAGAAAAATCAATCATAACTTTGTCATATTCAAACATCAATCATCAATCCGTCATTCGATTTTCAATTGCACACCTCGTTGGGACATAACGACCCGGGAAATCAAACTTCCGGAAACATATATATTTTATTTTTGTGAATTCTTAACCAATCCTTGGCTAAAGGTAATTGGTTGATAGTTTGCTTATATATTATATATATATACTATTGACGAATCAATTTTTGGCGCCGTTGCCGGGGAGGCTGTGAAATCGTCCCTAACAGCTGCTAAACGAACTACGGTTCGTCCCTTTCTTTTACTCTAAAGTTACACATTTAAAACCCTAAAAACGGATTTGTATATATAGGAAAATCGCTGTGACGGCGTCGCGTTTTAATTGTGACGTCGTCATGAATAAAATATTCTAGATAATGGGTTGGGTCATGCATTCTGACGCCATCTTGAGATCTTGTAACGCCGTCTTGGTATGAGTTGTGACGGCGTCACGTGTAATCTGTGACGCCGTCTCCAGCTTCTGAGTAGAAATTCTTGAGAGATGTTGGTGTAGGTCCGTAGTCTTGTTTGTTTCTTCTCCTAATGAGCCCAAGTCACGTGTATTTCCTCCAAATGCCTTCCAAATGCTGAATACATGAAAAGGAAGGATTAAGTACCTATTTTGGGCATAAATGCACGATTTAGGGGGTTAAACGACCCCGAAAAAGTTTATAAAATGACACCTCATCAAGTATACAATTACCTCAAACTTTTAGACTTGCACTTTGGGGGTTTCTTGTAGGGAATTCCAAGTAACTTGCACCTCTTTTCCTTGAATCGTTCCCCCTCTTCATTAATAATAAAAGGTGCATCATCACGAACTAAGTAGTCATCCAAGTCCTCGATGTCGTTGTCATTATCTCCCTTTGACTTACGTTCGTTAAACCACTCTTGATTCGTTTGAATGGTATCATCATAATTTGTTCCTGCACGAGTCTCAAATATTATAGAAACATCAAGATAAGGGTTATAGTTAGAATTAACATCGGTTTCAATTTGACTTGTATGCTCATAATTCTCAGAATCAGTAATAGGTGAATAATATATCCAAGCATCGTCACTTGATTCTTCTTCTTTCATTCCCCACCAATATTTTTGAAGCATTGTCATTAGCTTATAATCAAGCTCGTGATTGTCACCAAAATATTTCTTCATCCAAGCATAAAAGTTCAATCCTTTTCTCGTTTCATGACCTCATGATCCTTCTGAGATAGCCTTTTGCTTCAAAGTTTCCTCCTTTAAATCGCTATCTTCAAGTCCATCATACCATTTTTAATCTTGAAAGTAAGTCATTTCATCAATCCGAATCATTCCTGGTAAGTCTCCTCCAAATAGGGGTTTTCAGCCTAATTAATTCTAATTAATTCTATTTAAACTTGAACTAACGAAAATGCGGGTTTTCAGCCTAAGAGACTGGCACAAGTTTTGGTTTAATCTAAGCTAAGTGAGGTAGTTAACACACACAAGCGGATAAACAAATGATAAAGCATATAAGGGGCAAGGTAGTATGAAGACTGTTACCCGATGGTATCCTTTCTACAAAATCATGTTTTCCAAGACATATCAACAATGATACAAACAAAAGCTGATTTTTTAAGACCTAACATGCATATTCATCATAAAAAGCAACACCACCAAGATCTACATCCTAGGTTTCATACAATCATAAATAAACACAATAGAATGTTTAGCCAAGCATGTTAAAAATAAAGCAAGAACAAATAAGAATCACACAACAAGATATATTGAATGATTAAGATAGTCTTACTTGATTAAAACATGAATTGAAGGAAGTACAATAGGGTTTTGAGGCCCTAAAATCGTCCTTAACAGCTACTAAACGAACTACGGTTCGTCCCTTTCTTTTACTCTAAAGTCACACATTAATATGTGCTTAATTACACATATTTTATACCTAATAAAACGAGCCTAAATGACCAAAAACAGACTGAAATTGCCAAATATA